>JAHQIW010002816.1:0-16048 GCA_019055375.1 Parelaphostrongylus tenuis | reverse complement strand
GTGGAAATCGCTTTACTCCGTCTTAGACGTGTCGTTGGATTTTATAGAAAATTGGTACTATGTGGCAAGTACTGCCTATGCTAGAAGCAAAACTAGACGAGTAAGCACGAGGTGCGGTCAAATCTAAGCAGCATCTTTGCTTACCTTCTTTTCAATTACTGCTCATCGGAGATATGTTCTTATCCGTTTATAGCGTTTGACAAGATGTACAATTTGGGTCGAAAAATCATCCTGTAATATTACTGTAGACAGTGAATAAAGTTCTAACTGATTGTTTTTAGGATATGGTGTTTCTTGTCTTGGAGCGTATGATTTCGCTGAGTGTAACAAGCAAAATTCTATGCGAACGCCGGTAAAATGTTGACTGGTGATATTTGGAGTGAACTGCTTTTGATCAATGCTTGTTCTTTGAATTACTGTTCGCTGAATAAATATTTTAAACAAAAGATTAAAACGTCATTGGAAGGTTTGAAAATTTTCGGCCAGAAATATCCAAGTTCTCCAAAGAAGTGCTCTACAAATTGTGATTGTGGGCTCTATGAAGGCCTATTCCGACTATGTAATAAAATTCATATTTTCAAATTTTCTTGGAAAAAGTCAAGTTGAAGAAATGTGTTTTTTTACTAGAGTCCTTTGCCATATTGTGAGAAAATAAAGGGTGAAGCTCTCGGCACTGATCAATCCTTGAGGGATTGCTCCATGCACTCGTCTTCAATTTTATAACTTCGTTTGAGGTGATTGAATGCATATCTGGCCCTTACATGACTCGCAGTGGCCTCCCGTCGTACCGAGTCAATGCTGCTTATCCTCCCAGACAAGTCCTGAGACCCTGTTTGGTACCAATTTTACCGTTCATGGTGGGGATAGATGGCTTGGTGAGCCATGAGGCGAGATCGAATCGTTATATTTCGCGTGCGACGTAAAGTACTTCTAACCACTGCGCTACTTGAGCTCTGTGAGAAAAGTAAGAAGTACGAAATGGAGATGCGTTGATTCCCCATTGGTGTGACCTTCGTGGCGGGAATTTTTTAAGGCACGTGGGGCTTTTTTTTTTTACAAAAATAGGCTGGCCATAAGAATGGCTTTATTGAAATATCATTTTTCTGGTCATAAACTGTCTCCAGCTTACGAATTTCACTATACACATACCAATGCACTCTCACTGTGAAGTTCAAGAGGACGGCGGCTGTCTCGCTTAGAGCGTAAAACGCCGATCTTAATTCCCCTTGTCACACAGCGCACTAAAAAATCAGTTCAAAGAAGCAAAAATAGTGTTTTCCAGAATCTACACATTTTGAAATAGTGTATGATTATTGAAAATCTGTTGTAAATACAGGTATAAATGATAATGGGGCACGCAGTTGCCACTCCGAAAGGCGAAAACGCAATTGTTGTCACCCTTAGTACAGCTCTTTGAAAACATACATCCGCCATTAATTCAGAATCCACATTCGTATATAGAATCGTTATTTTCCAAGTAGCAAATAATTACTTAAATTTCGGAAGCAAGCCTTCGTTCGTTGAAAAGGCCATGAAAACACGAATGCATATTACACTGTGCACTCCGTGGAAAAAAAGCCAATATTCTTATAATTGCTACAGCTCACAAGAAAAGCGATTTCAAAAGTTAAGTAAACCATCGGAATGCAATTTTTTCAGCTATCGAACGACTACTAAAGTCTAATGAAAGATCTGTGGTGAACGAGAGAAAACCACGAAAATCAGCATGTACCATGAGTGGTGCACATTGTTCTAAAAGGATTAACGTGCGGGTACTTTCCCTTCAACTCATCGGTAGACTTCGTCCAGCTTCTCGCAGTAGAGTTCGGTATTGCTGGGCGGCGACCATTCGGATTAGGTTCGATATACAAAATACCTTCGAAGCTCCACCAAAACGCATATCGTGACCTTTTCGCCAAACGGATTTCGATGTGTAAACTGATAACGGAGCTTGGACATTTTGGAACCTAGACGTTTGCTCCGATCGTGAATGACCGATTTATTGTAATATTGCTAAGACACTCCCATGAATTTGCAACGAACCGATATTGTCCGGAAAAAATTGAATTTTCGAGGGTGTTAAGGAACTTTTTTCAGCCTAGTATTATGCATGACCGGAGCTTAAAAGTAGACTGTAGAATATACAAACATCTATTAGAGAAGAAAAACACTGAGTTGGAAAATTGAGTGGGAAAATTGCTGAGCGAAAAAACATGAATAATTTGCACCAGCGACTATTTAGTATGTTGGCTACGTAATATAGTGAGATTACAGCAATGTATATTGTTTCAGGGGATGATGAAAGATGATTTAATTGTTTTGGGGCCCTACCAGCCGTCAATTGATTCAGGGTGTTACTATTTGACGGTTGTAAAGAAGCACAAATTCTTTTGCAAGAATGTTAAAAGCTTTTTTCGTGTATCCGGGAACAAACGATTATTCGACCTCTTCTCTTTGAGAACTTAGGGTAGATTCTGTAGAGGTTCTTCATTTGGCCATTTAGTTCACATGTTTGGTGTACTGGGAGATTGTTAATGGAAGCACTGAATCTTAGCTAACACGATATAAAATCTTCAACGATTTATTGCAGAACTGTTCTGCATACTTTATCTTCGTCAGTCGATATATTCTCTTACAGATGTTCTCTGAGAGGTGCAATTGCAATTTTGGCGAAGTTTCGCTTGCAAACTTTTATTCTTGAAGAAGTGGAGTTTTATGGCGTAACATCACAAATGAGAAGCCGGGAGCCGAATTAATCAAGCGGTGTCCCTCTACCAAATTGGTGATTTCACTGAACCTTCTGTTTAAGAAATATTTTCCCTCACAACAATTGTCATTCAGCGTTTGACATGTATCTAAACTTCATAAGCCAATGGCTGTGTTCTTCAAATAGCACATTCTAACATGAAACGTATTTTGAATGCTTTTGCTTTGAGTCGAACAATTTCGCGCAACCATTTGCTATTGGAAGAGGTCACTGAGCTGCTAAGGCGGCTTCATAGATTTTTAAGAGGAGTGTCAAATCCGTTGGTGCCTTGTGTATGATGTGATGCAAATGATGGAAAAAAATTGCTTTCAGTTGAGTCTACGGTAGTTCGCTTAGACTTTGATTAAAAAAATGAACATGATAAGATTTCTAACAAATGTTGTGATTTCGTCGATAACCACAATAGAGGCAGTGTTCTGGTGTAGAGTAATGCCTGAAGGTCGCGATAATCAGTTGACACCATTACAGTATTACAAATTTCCCAACTTTGGATAGATGTGAAATCTAATCAGGATATGTATGTAAAGCACTTCATCGAGTCCTCAAAATGCATATTCCAAGCACTTTGATGAAAGATTAGTTGAAATACTCAAAAAAGGATCCTTTGAGATCAGAAGATGAATATTAAAAGCATAATAAAACTCAACCAGAAAAAAAGGTGTTTTATTCCTAATTCCTTTGCATAAAACACAAATTCCAGCGCAATGAGCATAAGGAGCTTTATTGTCACTGGCTTCGATTTGCCTGTCAACATGGTTTACTCTGGAAAACACGAAGTTTCTCATAGAGTGCCTAGCATTGCAGCTAGCAATGAGGCAGCTCAAAGATTTGTGTCGCCTTATGATGCAAACAGTGAGTCTGCAGCTAGCACATTTCGAGTGCTCTGGAAGAGCGTAGGAAGTCAGCACAAATTTGAGACATCTTGTCACCCCTAATATCAATCGGCTATCAGAGTATCACATGAAGCGACTGAGAACACGTCCAAGTAAACTTTTCAAGTTTGTCAAAAACCTGTGCCTCACGTCTTCAATAATCTTGAACAGCAAACTCGTAGCTTACCCCTACTTGATGCTTTGTTCTTCTTCATCTTGAAAATTCAAAATCTCTTACGAACAACTGCTATGCTAGGAGGCTATTCTTAAATCGATGGCAGACATGAATGAGTCTTCAGTAATGATTCGCAAAAGTTCTAAATATGCCTATGCAAGGGATTCAAAAAGCAAAACAGTGTCTGCTGTTCGCCGAAAAGTTAAGAATTTTTAGATATTTCATAAAAATAAGGTACTTTTCTGTTCAACGACGACGAATGAGAAGCCGATCTTGTCATCTGAACATGGAATCCTTAATGGTTAGAAATAAATCGAAAGCTTCCATCACTGGCTACAGTCACACGTGACCAGTTTTCAAAAAGACTTTTTCTTGACGTTGTTACAGAAGGAAAGAACTTTGTGTTACACACCCGTATTTTCCTCGTAAGGCAGAGCTCTTTTTTACGATATTAATGGTTGTTCGAGAGCGTTATGTTTGGTTATTCTAACGCTGTGCTTATTTTCTGTAAAGACCGTTTCTCTGCAGTGCAAAGAAAGAATAAGATTGAAGTCGCATGCGCCAGCAAGTGACCTTCGGCCGATCACGGGAGGCTGGGCGAGGCAGCAAGGTTTGATCATGCGATGATCGATCGATTATCAAGCATATGACCGCCTAGAGAAAATTCCCTACTGTCGAGACGTCTTCGATTATCTGTTGGAAGCAATTATGACGTTCTAGCCTCATGAACTCCATCAATGTGATCAAAATAGTGATTGATTTATCCGTAATTATGACAAAATAAAGTAATCTAATTTTTTCGTAACAAAGTCGTACGTTTTATCTAGAGTTTTTTCTAACAGAGAGGCGTGAACATTTCTAATTCAATAGCAAAGATCGCACTAGCATAAGACTGATCGAAACCGATCGATAATTGCGTAATCCCCATTGTCTGCTCACCCAGCAGGCTTGGATTGATCAAAGACCATTTGATAGTGAATGCGAATTCAACTTATTTTCAGCTGCACTGCAGAGGAACGGCTTATTCAGACAATAAGCCATTGGAAACAGCAAACATTACGCTATCGAATGTTCACTATTGGTCCAACGAAAGAGCTCCATTTTGCGAGAAATAGAGCGCGTGAAACATAGTTTTGTTCTGAGCTTTGCAGGCTTATGAAAGCGTTTTTTTTTTCGAAAATCGCATATATACAAGCTTAGCTAGAGAACTAGGCTTTCAATGACTATCACTCCTATGAAAAGTTCTTGTCCAGCGAATGATATCGGTTTTATGTCTCCGTCTAACAGTGGCGGAAAATCGCTACAGAACAAAGCGAATATCACTAAGACCTCACTGAAATTAGATCCTTTGAAGCCAATAATATACTTCAAATAAATTTTTTTAGTGTTCTTTTCGTCATGAAGATGTAATACTCAGCTTTTCAAGTGATGGTGCGAAGAGTTTGAAAGCAAACAGAATTAGGGCTCAGAACTTCCAAGATCGCTAACCCAATTTTATTGTCACAGGAAAAGCAGTCCTTCTAAGCGTTCCTAGCTTTGAAATAGGCATGAGCGAAAAGAGCTGCATCATCGCAGGCAACATGTGACGGAATTTGCTCTAATATGGAGGAAAAAAATGATATCTATGCCCATGGGAAAGAATGAAGTGACTATATGCGTGCTTCCGCCAATTACACGTCATTTTCAGGAACTCAGGAAAGGAAGGAACAGTTCAAATAATTTTCCTTATCACATAGCTTCGTTTTGTTAAGAAGTCTGTAGTTGAAAAAATCTCTGTAGATTAGCAACGGCATCATGGCAAAACGGTCGAAAGTGATGTCACAAGATGCTGGGAACACAGCGGTTCGAATTTTTCTATGGCGTCCGTTTGGATCGCATTTCTTCTCGGTAATTGCCACTGTCGGAGGAGAGCGAGATCGATTTGCGATCTATTTGAAGCAAATATTTTGTTTAGCCGATATTGATTGCAGCATACAGCAACAATGCATTCATAAACAATATGAGTTTTAATCAGTCAGGATATAGAAGTAAATTAGGAAAATTCTCCCATCATTTCATTAGGGATCACCAAGAAAATTGTTGGAGATGAAGTTGCAAAAGTGTGAACGGTAAATGAGCAGGGCCAAAATTCAAAGCTTTGCATATCATTGAATGTTCTTGGTATCTAGTCATATTAACACTGTGCCGCTATGAAAGCGATAGGATATTTGGAAAAGCTTGTGAATGACTATTTGAAATCAATCATAAAGCGAAACTCCTTCGAAACTTTGGCTGAAAATCTACCAAAAATTTGGTCATGCTGGTGAATGAAGTGAAAAGGAAAGCATCAGATAGGATAATATTGAGAATTCGTACACTTAGGCGTTCAGATTTTGAGTGTCCATAAGATTATTGAAAACAAATCCTTTCAAAGATGTTTCCCACAACCCTTGCGGGAATCGACGAGTATAATTGAATTAGTGAAACATTTGCATCCTGGCATTTTTGCAGAGATGTTTTATGCATCTTAAAAGGCCTAGAAATTGCAATTAACAAAGCCGTAGTTGTTCAAGCGGTTGTGAACTTTTACGTATTTATGCCTACAATCCATATGCAGTAGTCTCATTGACGAGAGAATGACGAAACTGTTTGAATCAGTAAAATTGAATAAATAAGAGCGGTTGTTTTTGCAGAAAAAAAGAACGAAAAAACACGCGTGCTGTTCGGTAATCAACCATTTTTTCAAGATTTTGTTTTTTTCAACATCAAACAAAAGCAAAAATATACTTACTTCTATTTTCGATTTCTATCTCGTCACTATCCTTTACCGGAAACCGGAACCGGAAAGACGGAAAATTAGAAAAATTCATACCGAAAAATCGTTTTCAACCAAGATTTGCGAAATCACACAGTTCTTTTTGAAGTATGGAGGATAGTATTTTTGAGTGCATGAGCAGAGAAGTAGTGCATTAGTATGTTTTTATTGCTTGGCTTTCCGTCCATCTTGTGATGTAGCCACTTTAAAAAGTTGTATCTGAAAGTCTCAGAAAGAAAACCATTTCTCCTTAGGCTTTTCTCGTGCAATCAACAAACTCTGCTTGTTCACTCAAAGGTTCAAAACTTGTTCCTATCTCCTTCTGTGTATGGCAGGTGATCAAACAGTCATCGTTGTATAATATTATCGGAACCACCTGAAAGCTGAACAGTTTAGACATTTACTGAAAGGGTTATGAGCCGTTGAATCCACAAGGTACTTTTATAGCACCAAGCATCGACTAGGCGGAATAATGTTGGCCGATTTCGCCAGCGCTTGTGAAATGAATGGTCTCCGACAGAATTAAGTAAAAGCGATGCTCATGAGAATCGGGTTGATATCGAGTTTACCATTCGCGCTCAACAGCATGAAGCTCTTCAAATGCCGCAGTTGGATTCAATCAGGTCGGAAAGTCATCATGGTGAAATACTTGACTACAGAGCTGAGCACAAGAAAGTGAGAGACTTGGCGAGCATTTGAGGGGATCGAAGAAGCAGTAAAGAGAGCGAAAAACACATGAATCTGTGACCACCTTTAAGACTCAACGGTTATCTCTGTTCTAACAATTGCGTGAGAGACCTAGTCGCCATGTGAGCAGGATTACGAATTACATAATGCTGCTGTGCGCGAAAGATTATAGGATGTGTCCATAGAAACAAATTGAAAAATGATGCGTGGTTAAAACAACGGTAGTAAATCAACCGAACTAGCATTCGACTACAACGACGGAACGACTAAAATACGTAACTGCTTGTACGTGGATTCGCTTATCAAGATTCGACCATTCTCATGAATCTCGTAGCCTGGACGATGATCTATAGGTGCTTTTGGTTTTTGACACATCAAACAGACAAATTAGAATCTGTTACATTTCAAGTCAGATTCTCGCTAGGATTTCGGAAAAGTACTGTACTTTTCTGCTTCACACACTGCATCGCTCACTTCGATTGAGACCCGCACAGCGGAGAATATTTTCAAACATATCCAATTTGTTGGAAGAACAGCAGTCCATGAAGTACTCTACAGAATCTAAAATCAAATCCATGGCTTGCTGCACAATATTCTTTCCTTTTGAAAAGCCATGATTACTGTTATCAACTGACTTAGATGTCGCGGTAGCCCTTCTTTTATTCGTGTAGAACACAGCAATATTTGCATGCGAATCATTACTATGAGTGGCACTTGCCTGCTTGCTTTGAAAACTTGAAGTCCTAAGAAAGTTGAACGAAGCGCGCGATAACAAATTTTGTTTTGTCTGCAGTTTGTGAAGAAATTGAAAAAAATTTGCAGCTTTTCATAAACACTCAATGTGTTGAGTAAGGAAGTCATAACCAGCATTTTTGCAGACGCGTCATTTAGAACGATCACTTCGCGTCCTTATCGCCACACATTAGCAATATCATCAAAGTGTAAGGTTCTTCTACCTCACGACTAGACCTGACCCCTTCATGCCGCTCATTCTTCTACCCATGTATTTGATACTGTTTTTATCTTTTGTTTTCATATGGACGGCTTTTGGTCACATCTTATTTCGTCTGTCTCTGTATCCCTAGAATAATTCTGCAGTTCTTATTCCAGACAGCAGTTGAGTCATCCACAGGCACAGAAGATCTACATGAAGTTACGCATACGAGAGACTCATGAGAACCTTGGATCATAGCGAGTACAAATTTTGTTCCTCAGAAATTTGTCGTCAAAAGGTTTCCTCCAATTTTGCATAGCTCTTTTCGTTCAGATCTGCAAACTTTCTTTGAAAATGCCGTTTTAATTTCGAAGTCTTGTCAACAGCGAATAGTTTGTTTGTAGAAAAGTCGAGGTTTTATGTCGTAGCATCAGAAATGAGAAGGTCAGAATTGAGTCAAAGCAGCGCTACTTGAAAAATCGCTGCATTCATGAAAATTTATTCAAAGTGGTCTCAATTACCCAGCTCATTGCCGTTCTGGATTTGACATGCGGTTAGCATCAGTAATCAATTCGCATGTGATTCAGAATAACAGAGTCATTCACAGAACTTATTGCGAAAGATTCTTCTTTGCACTTGGAAATTTTGAGCTTCTATAGCTTTCTGAGTATTTGAAACGTTATCGCGCTGATGAACTGAAGTATAAATGCTGAGTGCTAAGTCCGTTATTGCGCTGTGCATGATCTAATGCAGAAAATGAAAAACTTGTTATCAGTTGAGTCTACAATACTTTTGGAGTTTTTAGAAGACAAAATGAATATTTCTACTCGCAAGGCAAAAATTCCGACAGGTATCTTCATGATTAATCTGCTGTACAATTTCAACAGCACTTGGATGTGGAGTGATGCCCGCCGGTCAAGGTAATAAACAAAAAGATTGTTTCTACACTAGAGCTCTAATCAATGTCATTTGTATTAATGAACTATAATAAAAATGTGTCTATGTGAAGCACGGTCCTGTACTGCCCCTGAGCGGTGTTAACGACTCTCGCCTTCATATTATTCATCGACTCTGATTCCAACACGAATCAACTAGTAGAAAATACGACTAAAGGATTTGCTGGTTGAAAGATATTCCACTGAAGCGACATCGTTAAAACATGAGTCTTTGCAGCCTTACAACATCCTTAATCGGTCAGCCAACTTTTCTCACATACTACTTTGCTTATTGATTCGGTTTCGTCCGACCGATGGAATCGGATACCAATAGGAATTTCTTGGAACCGACATCATCAAGGCCTAAAATCTCACCTTGCAAGGTCAAGTCAGGGCTTCAAGGAATATCGACTTGTACAAGTAGCAACAGGTCAGCCTCAGTATCTCGCGCAATGAGTGCTTTCGTCTATGCCGTCATACGGTGAGACATCCGATGAGAGGCCACAAAATCGCTGGATACGCAAAATACGCAGAACGCCATTGGAACCGATTCTGTTGAAACACGCAAACGACACATCATGGAGATTGCTTTTTACTCTGCACGTATAATGCAAGAACACTCTCCACTGGCGCAGATCTTCACGCATTTCTTGAAAACAGTAGGACGCGTAAATTTCAAATGATTGCTGTACAAGAAACTAAAATCAGGAAGACCGACGTAGGTCAACTGAACAAAGCTCGTAATTCGCGAAGAAAAGTGCCATCACGAAATGTTGAAGGATTGAGCTTTATCGTTCACCCCCATCCATCATCCATCTCGTCGACTCGCGCAAAATTCTTTCCCTTTGCTTAGTCATCCTTCGACTTCAATTAAAGCGCAGTGGGTAAACTATAATAATCAATTGTTACTCAACGACAATACGATTCAGCCGTAAGCTGGGAAAAGATTTCGCTTCATCAATTGAGAAGTCGTCAACCTGTGTACGACGGAAACACTTGAGAAAAAATCCTATAGCAGTTATTAAGAAATAAATGCTATTTTTTTCTCATCTCTCATGCTGTTGGCTATCAATGTATCCACTTACAGATAATCACTATGGATGTTCGTTGCGTAGTGAGTCATATGGCCCGGGTCGTGTTTCTCACACCAACTGACCGATGCATTCGCGCCATCAATAGCCAGTTTATGCTTCATACACCTGCAAGCCGGGTGTCCGCACAACACAAAGACTCTTGCCTTTAAACTGACAACAAAGAGATGTTTCGCATAGAATTTGGGTAGTACTGTGCTAACCAGCTAATCATAGTTCAAAACGGAACAGATTCTTGGGAAAGAGTAGCGCCCACAGCAGTTTCATTCGTCTACAGACGCTAGTTGGAGCTCAGCAGTAACTTTTACCCTTTTGGCTCTATATTATCCTGATTATGGCGTACCGTAGTTCGTGTCATTGTATAAAGCTTATGTGAATAGTTATTGCTCCTTTCTATTTATTTATATTTATCTAATATTAATATTTAGCTCCTCTCATTCAGCTAGAGGTCTGGGAGTCGGAGAATCTTACACTTAGGCTCACATCTAATGCATCATTATGAACTATTAACATTGCGTTACATGTCGTAATTGTTCTTTCCGCAGTTGCAGTTATGTTGTAATTGTTATTTGTTATAAGTTGTTCGTCACGGCGATCAAAATGGTTCCTTGGTCTCAAGATCAACACTGTCCTTATCCAATAAATAGTAATCGCGTGGTAGGAATAATTAAGACAGTCGAGTGACCCTTACAGCACACAACACACACTCACTCACAATAGGCAACAAAGCATAATCACTCTAATACAATCACCAACAAAACTAAACCAATCATAGCACTCTCCACTAATAAACCAATGCAAATCCTACTCAGCCATGACTGGCAGATTAAGCGTGATTCGAACGAAGACTACGAGCTGCTTGCCGAAAGATTAAAAAGTGTGCCGAATCAGATTCAGTTCCTCAATCCAGAAGAGTTGATCGGATCTTCTCCATCACGAATGAGTTGCTTGAAAAGCGAAGTAAGCTGAATCTCGACCCTGTTGCGACACATCTGGGCACGGGTATTCAAGTGCCAGCTGTAGAAGAGACGCAACAGGATCCACGTCGGTATCAGCAAAAGAAACTGTTGGAAGCAGCACAAGAAACATTTAGTCCGAAGAAGTGCCGTCGGGAATTCATCTACGTGTAGTGTTCCTCTGTTAGCCTTGACGAATGAAGATGGGATAACGAAAACTTTCCGCCATGATATGGAAATGACAGTGGAAAATTCTACACTAAACTTCTTCGTTCCACCATCCCGTCTCGGACCCCGTACACTGTAGAAAAACCACTCCGAATTCTGTCTTCTGACGTGCAAGTCGCCATAAATAGCATGAAAAAAGGCACAGCTTCAGGACCCGATAACATCTCTTCCGAGTTTTTGCTAACAGGAGGCCATAATTTACATATACTTCTCGCGCACATATGACATCTCACCTTCAAACAGAAAAAAATCTCAAACCCATGGAGGACGTCAACCACAGTCATCGTTCATAAAAAAGTAACCGAAGGGATCTTCGCAACTATCATCCGATTTGTCTGTTTAGCATACTTAGATTTTACGAAGTTCATTCTTCTCCCCAAATCAAAAGCTTTGGGTGAGGCGCAACAAGCTGATCAAGGTATGTCGACAGGAATTCTGCTGCACGGACCACATCCATACCGTGTCGAGGCGTCGTAGAAATCTGTCGGAGATATCAGCTGCCCTTAATCCTAGCTTGTAACAACTTTGGAAGAAGTATTTTAACGCCGAAACGATCACAGTCCTTCTGGCTCCTATCGCTCAGAAAGAGGATCCATCCTACATAAAACTTTATAAGACTCCTATCGAGACTGTATCGCGAAAATACAGCTCTTTTATCAACCTTTACCATACCCATCAAAAAAGTGGTTCAATAAAGCGATACGACGTTGTTAAAGTGTTCATCGCAGCAATGTAGCGGATAATGAAGCCGTTCGATTAGGAAGAGAAGAGCATAGCGTTGATTCTTTTCTTCTTTTCAAATTTCTGAAATTCTGCAGACTTTTGTTTTGCAGATGACATCGTCTTATTCTCCAAGAGCACTAGTGAAGTAGAGACGATGCTCAAGGTAAGGCAAGAAGCGGGAAAGAAGATCGGACTGCGCATAACATGCATGAAGCTCAGTTGTGAAACATTGTTGCATTGATGAACATATCAAGGTGAATGGTACTTCAATTACGGAGACCTCCTCCTACGTGTACTTTGGTCATTCAGTGAATATGGAGAATAACATGAAGAAGGAACTTTACAGAAGAAGGAGAGAAGTGTGGAGCGCATTGGAACCTCTCAAACAAGTCAAAAATCAGACAAGTGATCCTTAAATATGTACCAACCTTTTTGATTTACAGTCCTACCTGCGCTCCGCTATGCAGCACAGACGTGGGCTGATACTCCGACCACGTCAAGACTACTGCGAACAACTCACAGAGCGCTTGAACAATGGCTTTTGAAAATCAGTCAGCACTCACAAGTAGCCGGCTTGCGTAGCTCAGTCTCAAAAATCTGTCACATCTTCGCTACACAGAAGAACATGCATCAAGATTGAACAACCTGCCATATAGTGAGAAGATCAGAGGGACAGATGGACGAAACGGACGTAGAAAAAACTTTCCCGTTCCTCGAGGACGACCACCTACACGTTGTGCGGGCGAGTCCTTTAGAAGATTTCATGTAAGCCGCCATGCTCTAATCAACCTCCATCATGGACGACACTGGCGAGAAGAAGAGACGCATGGAAAATGTGCTGGGGTATGCACAATTCGTGAGGACTGACCAATTAAGTATTTAAGTTAGTGAGCATGTGAAGAAACATCGGTACTCAGGAGCTGTTCTAATTCGCGTCTTTGATAATTGGTTTTGAACTTCGAACTTTCATTAACAAAAAATCCGATATAACTAGAATTCATTTATAAGAGATAATTCATAGGTGTTCAACTAGTTGACTGGTGTCAAAAAGTGCGTCGGTGGTGCAACGATCAGCACGCGCCCGGATAGGGTGGAATATGGGTTCGAAGCCCAACTGAGGCAAACATTTTTGCACATCACTCTTCATCATTAGGTAGTAACATCATACCATCGCAAATGCGGTCAAATGAAAAAAACTCTAGTTTGTTTCTTTCTTTTGTCTGATTTTAAAGCCGTTCGACAGCTTGAAAAATTCTGATTCTCAAGATAAGCTTGATTTCTGGTTTGACCTTCATGTTATGATCTCCTAACCAAAAAAATAAAAGCTTTCGCAATCTCAGTCCATTTTTTTAGACTTACAGTGGAATTTCCGATGTTGTGTAGTGATATTCTAGATTGAATTACATGTAATATTGCTGAAGGGACATATGAAGATGCATTTTTAGGAGAAGACAGCCTGAATATTTGAAAGGTCCACCATTCTTTGCGAACTAAGTTAAATGCAGTCGCATTATGTGAAATGCAATTTTTCCCTTTTCACTTAGCACAGATTTTTAATTGGACTATTAGTAATCATTCAGCAGCTCGAAAACTGAAAAATTCAGTACTAAACCTAATTTATGAAAAGACCTTTACAGTAAGCTTTATAGATGACTTTGTGCTCATGAGCGTATGTGGCTCGGTGGTTAGAGGTGTTTTGCATTGCACAGTTCATTGTTTCGATTTCGCATTCATAACTCACCAAACTTTGCATCCATTCGGATCGGTAAATTAGTGCCTAACTTGCCTGGGAGCATGAACATCACTGACTCAATATCTCGGCAAACTGCTGTGAGTCATTGTGAAAGCCAAATTTGCATTCAATCACGTCAAACGAGGATATAATTTGATAAAGCTAACATGGCGCATCCATCGAAGATTCTTCGACGCCGAGAGCTTATCCTTCTAACTTTTTGCCCTTGGAATATGTTGTTCGAATTCCACGTAGACCTTGCTCAATATTATAGAATGGAATTTGGACTCCAAGCATACTTCATCGCTACGAAAAAATAGAATATCACTGGAATGAGTTCTATGAGCGGATTCTCGTTGAAAGGAAGCTCATATCCTAAGCATTTATGCTTTCTAGAAAGCTGCATATCTGGGAAGTTGAGAATATAAGTTGCCTGGCTTGTTTCATGTGAGCAAAATGTCTAAGATTACCTGTCTGATATGCTCTTGACACAAAAAATGGAGAATCATCTCCGTAATCCACACTCTCTTTCGATCTCTTGGAATAAATGGGCTTTGCATTAGGTTTAGATTTCTACTAGTTATTCGATAGCTCAAATCACGGGAATTTCATTGATGTATATCGTTTTTGAAATAGCCGATTTATTGCGTTGTTATAGCAAGAGTAAAATTATGTTTCACACTCGAGCACTTTTCTATGGAGAGAGTTTTTTCTTGAGAATTTCAATATACATTTCATAGCTAAACTTCAACAATCCTTATGATGTAATTGGTTTTGATTAAGAACTTGTCATTGCGCTGTAGCATCCAACAGAGCATTGGGTTTCGCAATTATGGATCATTTTCATTTTCTACACCCTGTTTAGGCCCTCGGGAAAAACGCGCTTTTTAATTTTTCTAGAATTTTAGCAATCATTTGATAGCTCAGGTCCGAACTGTTGAAAATCTGATCAGCTGAAGTCAGATTTTTACTAATCAATTTAAATTTTGACATTTACATCCAAATACTTATCTCATAAAAACTGCTTATTGCGCCGCAGCACTCGAAAAAACTGTGTTTCCCACTCGTTGCACATTCTTATGCAGATGGGATGGATCGCATACTAAAGAAGACTTTTCAAAGAAGTGAAGTACATCAAAATTCTCGTAATTTAAGCTATTGAAAGACTACCAAAGCTTTAGAAAAATCGGAAAATGCCTTCCTTTCAAGAGGTCGAAGCAAGGTGCGTATAAAGAATTCATTGGAATTCAATGGAACTTGAAAGTTCCTCATTCTGGATAGATATTCATTTGAAAGCTCATTTATCGATTGTTCGCGACAAGGAGCATTATCCGGTCATACACAACGCAAACGGTTTGTGTGTTCTATGTCATCCACCACTAATGGTACACAAGCAGTTCCTTTGTCAATCCCTTTTTCTATCTTTTCCTTTCTTCTCTTTTCCCTTTTTTTTTCTGTCCTCTCGGTTTTTTCTTTCTTTACAGCATCTTTTAGAGAGCATACCTTTTTTTATTTTTTGTCCTGGCTCTACAAATAGAGATTTTCAGCTTCTATTTTAGAAGATCAAAGACGCCGTTCTACACGCCAGGATATCGAAAATAAGGTGGGCCGGACACGTGATGCGCTTCAACGACAACCAGTGGATAAAAGTCGTTACCGACTGGATTCCTCGGGTTATCAAGCGTTCTACAGGAAGACCGACCCGATGATCCGATTTTTTCACGAAAAGACTAAACAAATGATATGATGCTCAACAAATCCCCAGAGCGAGGAGGACCCACTAGGCTACCCTTGCACGCGATAGACAAAAATGGAAATGTTGCTTGTGCCCGCTTGAGTCACTCGATGATCAGTGGGACGACAGGTGATACAGATGGTCTCTTTTAAAGCGTGTGGTGATAAGTACTTGGGCTGAACTTCTACATCTTGAGGTAACAATTAAAAACATCGGTGTGAGAAATCATTGAGTCCTTTTTGACAAACTTTGAAATCTATGAACGAATATGAGAAAAGAGTGTCCAAAGATAGCCAGGTATATGACACCCTATCTCTAGTATATTTATTAGCCCGAATGATAGTGCACACTACCACGCACCAGCCGGCACTTTTTCTTCATTTGAAGTATTGATATAAAATCAGGTTCAATGTCATTCT
>JAHQIW010002815.1:0-40525 GCA_019055375.1 Parelaphostrongylus tenuis | reverse complement strand
TCACACCACTCTTTTACGTGTTTCTTGAAAACACGCTCAAAGTTCAGTATGCCTGACAGTTGATTTATTTTATAATTATCAGACATGCCGTTTTGTTGTGGAATTTTAGCTTCATGCTTGAATCAATTTGATGACGTTTTTGTGGCGGAAAAAAACTAATTTATACGGCACTCTGTGCCCACAAAATGATAGAGTATTGCTGAAAGAACTATTACTGTAATAGACGTCCAGAAAGGTCACATTTTGAAGAACTCTTAGTGTAAAAACAGGGTAGCTATAATAAAGTTTGCATTGATCAGTTTTGTGGAGTAGCAATTGGCAATCGTAAACTGCACTCTTCTTTTCGCTGCTTTGCTTTGTCATAAGAGGTGAGACTACTAGCTCTTTAGCAGACTCCAATAATCGCAATTTTGTCCATCAGGTGCGATTTTATGCCTCTCCGAATGGAGTCTGGAAAGAATTCTATTGACGAGATTGCCATAAAAAATTCAAATTTTTTGATATTTTCTCTAAACAGTTAGCTTTTTCTTCTTCCATTCTTATGCATGACGTCCATATTTCGACTCAGTACTCACAAAAAACGTTTTCATGCCTTTTACGTTCCCAGTTGTTCAAATTCTTTTCGTCACCCTCGCTCAGTTTCTTTTGGTTTTTCATGCATTTGCTAGTTCTCGCTTTATGTTCACTCATTTTTTAAGTGTAGCAAATGAGTTATGTAGGTGGAAAGATTGTGTGTGATATAGCGAGAAGTGCAGACGTTGAGAGTTTAAATCGAGGTCATGTTCATCTGCTTGATTGGTATCTTGCATGACAATGTCCGTGATGCAGTTTCATGTAGATTTCGAAATGCTTTAGGCGATGCACAACATCCTTTTGCGGTTATTTTTCCTTAATCGCTTGCACATGCCGAAAATTCGTTAGTCAACGTCTCACAGTCAAGGTAATGTTGGTGTAGTAGTGTGTTAATTCAAAAAGCAAAAAAAGTGGTTTGGAACCACTTCACTCGCACAGCGAAATTAGAGTGTTTGCGGCGTTAGGAATTACAAACATTTGTAGAAACTTTACTCCATGTCAGTTTTGAATACCATCAAAGCATTATCTCTGATAGATTTGAAATGAAATCATCAATTTCAAAGGCGCTACTGCGCCGACACTACAGCTACAAGCATAAAGACACTATCATGTCTTGCTGAGCGCCATAACGGTTGCTGTTTTAAATCCTATTGTTATTTGCGATCATGTGGTTCAGGATGATTCTGAAGATATCCTAGCATCATCCACTAAAAGGTGTTTATGACATCATATAAGCACTAGCCAACTGACGTGTTCTAGCTCTTACACTCATGTGAAACAACCGCTTTCTAAGTCACGACACAGGAGCAGAACTTGAAATCTGCGGTTGCATCGAACTCGCGATCACCCTTCCTACGTGTTCACTCGGTTCATTCGGCTTACTCATCCTCATTGACGACTCGGCGCAGTCCTAGCTCATTAAGCCTCTCATGTTCCGAGGTAGAGATATTCGTACTAGACTCGTATGCGCGCAGCATCACTACGAAGGCTATAGTGCTACATCAAATGTGTAATACTTTCATAAATAAATACTTTCTTCTGTTCAGCCGTTCCGAGGTGTTATTGATATTATTTATTGAATATCAGCGAAGCTTAGAACAATACAGTCAGTAGTGCAGCTTGAATATACAAAATTCGAGGTGGCTAACGTTTCGGCGGATCGCCTTCGTCAGAGCCTGGAAAGATCACCATTGATCCACAATCCACTAAGCCAGAACCTCCATAAACCCTAGCAGAAAATGTTAGAAATGAGTTTGGATCGCACAGTAAAAGCTTGGATCTTTGAAAGATCACATTGATTTTACTATGCGATCCAAAACTCATTTCCAACGTTTCTCTTAGGGTTATGGAGGTTTGGCTCAGTGGATTGTGGATCAATGTGATCTTTCCAGGCTCTGACGAAGGCGACCCGCCGAAACGATAGCCATCTCGAATGTTGTATATTCAAGCAGCATTACTGACTGCATTGTTGTATGCTTCGCTAATATTCAATAAATAATATCAATAACACTTCGGAACGGTTAAACAGAAGAAAATACTCATTCAAATATGCCGAGGTTAATAAATAATCGGTTTTGGGATTTGATACTTTTTAATCGACTATGTTTGAGGCCACAGATAAAGTCTGATAGAATGTTTTCAAGTCTTTCACCTACGCTTTGGCGTTCTCGCACGCCTCATCAGTACCACATGCCTTTCGGCTGACCCCTACAATCAATCCAGAGCAGGAGAAAAGATCACCTTGTATTATGGTCTGAACTGACTTTTAGATGATGGCTAACGGTGATAACAAGCATATAGTAATATTCCATGTTCCAAGAGTCCACGAGGAATCGAATCAACCATCATCATTCAAGGACATTCAGAAGGAAGACAAGCAGACCGTGAAACTCACACAAAGGATGCTGAAATCCTTCGCAAATGGTGGATGCGATTAATGAATTCGATGCAAAGAATGCTGGAGTCTGTACATCAAATGTGTACGCCGTTCATTCAAAGTGATTAAATGAACAAATAAACGAATATTCGATGCAAATATTATATATATATATATGTATAATGTTTATTTTAAGGTATGGAATCGTTTCTTTCCAAATTTTTTGAGTGAAAGATTTTTGGACAGAGCGACATTATTTACGATAAGCTTCTCAACTGAAGGACAGTATTTTGATGGGTACCTTTTTGTGCTCTTGATTCATATTTGCTTCATATATCACCTGTGACTATAGTTCACGATATGCTTCATCCTTTATCCTTTATATCACCTGTGCAACCTTCAACGGTCAATATTCAACAGGACACAAAAAGTGCCTATTGGCCGTGGTGGAGAGCTGGTATAAGTTACCTAATCTCTTACGAGATATGCGGCGATGAGTACATTGGCGAAACGGGTAAACACTATTCCTCCGTGTAAAAGAGCACCTAGCTGGGTTACGCAACTATAATTCAAAAACTCCACTAGGCACGCATAGGGACCAAAAACATGCAGGACTAATGTTCGGCGTCAAATTCACGATCCTCGCTCAGGAATCAAGAACATCTGAGCGTAAAACATTAGTAGCCTTTGGGATACATAATAAAGGCCCGAAAATGAACGGAAAAGAGGAGTGCCTCGTAATCACGCCTGACCTTGAACCATACCTCAGGCTGATTTTTCCGGCCCGAGTTAGGCACAGCCCATTGATGCATTGACCTTAAGCGGGTGGTCTTCAATTAATAATTGGATAGACCCAAATATCAAAAACGATGAGTGTTTAAAATGATGCTTTTACTATGCGATCCAAAACACATCTCTAACGTTTTCTGCTAGTGTTATGGGGTTTTTGGCTCAATGGATTGTGGATCAATGTGATCTTTCCAGGCTCTGACGAAGGCGACCGCCAAAACGTTAGCCACCTCGGATGTTGTGTATTCAAGCTGCATTACTAACTGTATTGTTGTATACTTCGCTAATATTCAATAAATAATATCAATAACACCTCGGAACGGCTAAACAGAAGAAACTAATCATTTATTCAAACTATGCCGAGGCTAATAGATAGTCGGTCTTGGGATTTACTGCTCTGTCTAGTACACTTTACCACATCGATCTCGACCAACTCGAAAAGACGATGTTTGTGGTGTGCACAGATTCTTTTTCGAGAAACAAAGTTTTATGGGAAAAAGTGGACTGATTCAACGAGAAAGTTTTCCGAGATTGTCGTGTGAATTGGGGAATAGGCGTTGTTGCCAACCATCGTGTCCACTGGCATGCTACATGCCATCATGGCGCCGGCCTTTAATCTATCAGTCCTTTGCAAATCCTGTCACCTTGTTGCCGACAATAATGCACTTCTGTTCATTCATCTTCACTAAGAAATTGTTAAGTTTAGAAAAGACTTTCTCTCGTCACAATGGAAATTTAATAAGAGTTAAGGAACAGTTTCAAGAATTAACTACATTAATACTCTTCAGACCCTTTTAACCATCACGCATTGAATACTATGTCATTCTCAGAAAAAGATGTGGTAACCCGCATAAAGCAAATGTCATCAATTCTAAAGGTTCTACTTTCAATGCACTTCCAACAGTTTTCTTTTATCAAAAACATTTTCTACTGATTTTGTATAAATAAAACTAATAAATATATTCAAAAGCTATCAATAGAAAAGGACACGAAAATGTCAAAGAATGAAACATTTGAAATTTTTTTCAACACTTTCTGCTCTGGCCTAATACTAATTCCATCTGTGGAAACCTAAGTAACATTTTTAAAACTAAAGTTCTTGAACATCCGCTTTACGAATAGTAATTTGTAGATGACAGAAGAGTTTCTTTAGTATCTAATCGTTAAATGTATGCCAATGGGCAGTCACTCACCTAAGCTAACACTCCCTTGAGAGCTTGAGCGCTGAAGTTGACATAATCATCACATTTACAAATCTAGTTGGGTGAAGCGCCTCACAAACAATGTAAGCTTTTTCAACGCCGCCTTTGTATAATATAACCCTAGTCCTACTAAGATGATCCGACATCATCTAGTGTAATGGTTTGTAGGTGACTATCGAACATAATTAATCTCTCGTTTAGAGTAAATGCAGTTTGCAGTAGTCAAGTTACCATCGGGTCGTATCTTACCAAAACGGTTATCGGTATTATGATGGACCGGTGTGTTCTAGAAAGCATATAAAACCACCTATCTCTAGCGGACAACATTCTCCAAAAAGTTTTTTTTTTGCTGACATGTAGAATGACTCAGATTATAACACAACAAACATCAACCCTTGCGGTAGTGACAGTTAGTACCAAGTGAGTAGGAAATGGTGGATGCCCACCATTTGCTCTTCACAATTTTTGAATACTTCTACTACAAGAGCGATCGATCTGGTCAAATGGGATAGCTTTAGTCCTCGATGCCTTACTGAGTGCAGAGACTATTATTGTGAATTAAAAGAGAATTTGGCTAAATCTGAAAAAGCAACTGATCAGATGGTTTAAAGAAATCACCAATGCCTGTGTTTTCGTTTTTTTCTCTTCACCCATTTCAAACACGCTTCTCCTTTCCCTGCTCCAAAACGGAAATTCTGGTGTCATCTCATTCCGTGCCTGTTTCTGATTCGCTTCAATAGAAACCTGTGTGATGACTTTCTTATGGATATTGATCGACTTATGGCCGACAAAGAGAATTTTGTGTAGTCATATCAAATGGGAGTCTGACGAAAACATGGAGATGAAAAAAATTGGAATTCTCACCCTTTGGAGATTTTTTTTCCAAGAACGCATGCAAGAACGCCAAAAGCGCTCGTTGTACGATTTGAGATGCCACACTGGATCTTTGGAAAGGCTTGAAACATTTTTTGAGACAATATTCGAGGCATCAGGACATAGTCTCATAATAGTAATACACGCTCGGTGTAGTACTATAGTCTTGTAATTACTCAGGGGGACAGTTGGGTTGTGCCTTTCTCACTTGATTATACGTAGTGAGCTCGTGAGCATACAAGTCCAGTACAAAATATCCCTGCGTTGGAAATAGAGAAGGCTTTGTTGATGCTAGAACTGTGTCGAGTTGTCAGTGAAGACGAGTGAGCCGACGTGGAGCAGCAGTTGCTCACATGAGTGTAAGTCAGAGCAAGGTAGAATACGTCAATCAACGTCATCGAACAGCTTTTAGCGGATACAGCCGAGCCATCTTAGGATCATGAATCACATAAGCGCAAAAAGCAGTAGGATTCAGAATAACAAACCGGTATGTCGCTCATTAAGTCATGGTAGCGTCTTCACGCTAGCGGCGTAGTGTCTGCACTGGAGGTTCTTTAAAACTACATGAGTTGCATTGAAATCTTTTAAGATCATAATTTGAATGCATGTGAAATTGATATGGAGGGCACACAAATACACAAATAACAAAGATTTTGATGTGAGTGTCACGATCCTAGCGCAGGAATCAAAACTTGCACGCAAAAAAACTCTTGAAGCATTTTGGATAAACACCGAAAACCCCGATATAAACCGGAACGACGACGAAATGCGTCACCATCACACGAGATCTCGCCTCCCTTGGTTCGTTAGATCTTTATTAACATGGACCTAGGCAGCATATAAATAAGAATCTCCGAATCAATTCAAATAGACAGAATACCACATACGCCCAGGGCTCCGAAGAGAGGCGGGTCGCACGAAACGTCAGGCGAACATCTACGACTACTTTACCAACTCGCGCCAGCTAATCAAGATGAGTTTTCTCGATTTTCAAAATACAATTGATTATGCCGAGGTTTTATAGAAAGTCGAGCTTTTGAATTGTTACAAATCAAAGGATCCTTTAGCTTTCAATTGTGTACTGTTCTGATAGAATTTCTCATGTTCCAAAACATTTTTTGTTCCTTTTTGAAGGCTAATACCCAAGGATATGACTGGTTTTGAGGCGAATAGGTCTAGTGCTATATAGGCGCCTATTCGTCTTATTAGAAACTCATCAATATATCCCTCCCTCGCTTCCGCCGATGCCTTTGAGGCCAAATAATCCTCAAAGAATCGATGCCGAGTAGTAGCAAATAGTCACCTCTAGTCGGATGAAGGTATTATCTGACGTGTGTGATGACCGGTAAGCGACGTTTGCGGTTTTTATAATAAATCATACTTCTGCTACCTTGAGTAGATTATTTTTTGACTCGGCATCGATTCCTTTAGAGGATATTAAGCCTCAATGGATCGACAAACCGGAGGGAGGGTGCTACTGAGGAGTTCCCAACTTGAGAACGAAATAGACGATTTCTTTTCGAGCGGGTCTGTGGTAGAACGGTCGATAGCAGACAAACTATTTGCCTTTTCTGCACAAAACAAACGAAGTTCCACTCTTTTTGCAATGCCTGTCATAAATCTATCTCTTGAATATACGTCGTTAATTGATGACACACCCATTTCCTTTCGAGTAAGGGCAACATCTTGACATTCCAGAGGATCGTAAGTGATGTTAATCGTAAGTTGACTCATAATGGTCGAGTTACAGGATTAGGTAGGAATGCACTACGAGCTTGGCTTTCGAGAACATCAAAGACCTGCAAAAAAAATTTGATTACTACTTTTAGATGTTTCTTTGAATATGTTTTCTCTAGACGTGAAGCTACGTGAATTATACTAGCATTAGGAGGCGACAAATTGTCAGAAAATAGGAGCTCACCTCCTTCGCTATTTCAGGTCTCACAAAAAGGATTAAAACACTTCAATTATGGAAACTATAAACTTACCGTTTGCATTACAAGACGGCGCACAAATGCCTGAGCAGTTCCTTTACTAGTTGCAATGCCAGATACCTGAGCAGCAGCAGTCGGACTTGTCGAAACCATCGAAACAGGCAAGAAAAACCCGGTGACAGTAAATGTCCTTGGGTTCTATCAATGAAATCTTTGTTTTTCAGTGAATAGTCAATTGTTTAATCATCATATTGAAAAATAATTCAGCCTTATTTTTCGATGATCTCAGAATGCGACAAATTTTGAGCGCTGATAAAGTGCTTCATTTAGGCATTTTGGCAAGAATAAATTAATTTCATCTAAAACTGGAAAAATTTATAGTGAAATGGCATTCCTTCGCTTACTACCTTGACCCGCAGGTATCACTTCATATCCCAACACTGTGTAGATTGTGACTAGCAGCGAGTTTTTAAATAGATCAATCAAATGTCTAGCCATGTTCATATCTGGGTTTCTAAAAATCTCACCAAAGATTATAAATTTAACTGGAGACAAAGTTTACATCACGCTGTTTACAAGGCAACAACGTATTCAGTGCTTATAACTTATACGTTGCAGACTTCGACAAGCCAGCAGTTTTACTCCTAATGGACGGCTATAGAAACCAATGCGCGCAGAGCGAATGAAAAATTTTCGCTGTTTGATTAGGTTTTTCTCTTTATTTGCCAAAAGTTTTCGCGATTCTTGTATTACTTTGATAAAACAGGATTTCTCTTCTCGCTCATATACTTCTGGTTTCGTTATACATGTCTTCTGTAAATAAAAAACGCTGGTATACTAGGCAATCGTACTAATTGGCAATAATCAACTGTATTGCATTGTGCAAAGGGTATCACAAGGAAGAACCTTCAGTTTTGCTCTTCCCTAGTATTACACAAAACTCAAGACATCACAGTGAATAAAAATTGGAGAAGAGCTAGTAATTCATCGAAAATTGCTACACATGCTCTATTCGATACCTCTTCATCGAAAACGTCTCACGATAACTAGTTTACATCAATTATTCCATTATTTGCAAGTATTCGGAGTTACTGTATGTGAGAAAAAGTTGAGGGCTCATGAATAGTGAGTGAATTCTGGCGGGAAGGGACAACAGTGTTTCAATGAAAGGATTAGAACATCGATATTATGCAAGCTATTGGTCAGAAGTATGGGTCTTCAAAGAAGTATTCGCTGTACTTTCCCCTATCCGTAGCCATGTTAAAGAACAAGTATTTTTTATTCATCTTTGAGGTTTGAGTAATTCTTTGACAGCTTGAATATTGAGAATTTGAAGGATGTATTTTATTTTTAAAATGGTTTTTACAGTATACTGTAAACGTGAAGTAGAAATTTTGGTACTTCTATGCTAGACGGTAGCCAACTTATATGCTGATCTCAGTCGCAAGACAGGATAGTTATCATTCGATAGCTTGAAGCTCTGGCTACAACTCCACGTCGCCCTTTTCTATAACACCCTTTTATAACATTGTAACTTCCTGGACAACATTTTATCTCTCACTCGCTATTCGTCTTTATTTTTACCACGCATCTAAATCGCTGGAAGCACGAGAAGCATAACAGCGTGTAGACAATTTTGATAGCATCAGCATCTGCGTTTCACCTGAATGTGGTGAAGATATCCCCATTTGAATAACAACATTTCAAACGCGATCGGTCCCTCCCTCCCCGCTCCGTGAGTTGGCGGGCAGCAAAAGTCGCTAAAAAGTTCTTAGCCGAGTGAAATGTGAAGGGAAGCCCACAGCAACGACGTGTTAGTAAGGCAATAGCCTGATTCAATGCATCGACAGAAACCAGATAGAAACGTGGATTCTGATGGTATGGAAAATTCTCTACAAGGTGGTATGCTTTACGTGTTCCAACGACTTACACTTGTGGTAAAAATGAAGATGAATAGCGAGTGAGAAGCAAAATTTCATTCTGGATGCTACGGTATTATGAAAGAGTGTTTTGAAAAATTGGTGACATACGTCTTGTCCAGCGAATGTTTTCGGCCTAAAAAAATGTGTCGCCGTCTAAAATATGAGTACCAGATTTTCGATAGCGCAAATCACAGCGACCTCATTGGTAAGCCTGATTTGTGAGGTAGACGTTTTAGTGCGTTGCTAGAGCTAAAAGATTACTGAGCTTCACGCTCAGGCGCAATGACTATCGCGCGCTAATCTACACATGGCATGCGGTGTGGGCCAAGTGTAAAAACTCAATATTCTTATAGCTGTAAGGATGCACTAGAAGTCTCTTTTGAAAGCGAAGGATATCCGTAAAATTTTTGAGGCTTGTGCCATCGATTGGGTGCAAAAGCTGAAGAAAAGCCTGAAAGTCTAGCAAAAATTACTCCGATGCGCAGCACAGTTTTATTCTTGTTGCTACAGCTTCCAAAGAGACATTTTCAATAGGAAAACATACCACTGAAATCCTTGAGATTTCAGCTATCGACTGGTTATTAGAGGTGACAGCTCGTTGCCAATGCTGCAATATACATGCGCATACCGGTGGAAGCATACGGCCGCATGTGAAATGAAATCTTTATTTTAGTGTTGCAGCGCAATAAAGGGGTTAGTTGGAAAATCAAAACGCCATTGAATTTACCGAGACTTGTGTTATCGAAGAGCTGCTGAGTTTCCTAAGGAAAAGCATAGTTCAGAATGGTGCTTGAGTGTTAAGTAACATTTTCTTTCCACTGTTGCAATGTGATAAGAAGACGTCTTACAAAATACGATAAACCCTATAAATTTACGAGATTTATGCTATCAAATGACTGCTTAAACGTCTAGAAAAAGAAAAAATATGTTTTTTTTTAATGTGGGTGCTGATAGGAAAAAACGTATCATACGCAATGATGAACACGCGCTGTTCTTACACACTCGAGTTACATCCTAGATTTACTTCCACATAGAAAGTTTAGTTCAGTCCTATTGAAAAAGTTTAGTTATGAGAGGTATGTTTGGAAGCCACGTTTTCGCAAGACAGGCGATACAAATGCACAATAGGGGTTGGAAGCTTGTTTATGTCGTTACAGGGAAGTGGTATTATCGTTGAAAAATGAAGGAATTCAGGAGAACTTTTCACTCTTTATATCAAAAAATTCTTCATATAACGATAAAATACCTATGAACATATAAACTTCACCTAAAATTATCAATAAACCACCTGTGACGTCCAATCAGCGCGGTAACATTTTTAGGCGTGAGATGTGATCTTTTTTCGCCCTTAGAGCGTCTCGCTGATTTTGATTACACTACCAAAATTCTCGAGATTTGAGCTATCTAATGACTTATAAAACTTTAGTGAAGAGCAATATCGAAGCTCCAGCCAAGCTAGTGAAGAAGTTGAGTGTGAAGCATAATTTTTATTTTCGTTGCTGCAACGTGCTAAAAAGCTTTTTTTTCAAAATAGAACAAATTGTTGAAATTGCACAGATTCAGGCTTTTGAATAATTGCCAAATGTCTAGGAGAAAACTTTTATCCAGCGAGAAAGACCTTTGAATAATCGTGTCCCTCAGCTGGTACACGTCGCCCCTTTGTTGTTTAACTTTTTCAAAAGCTTCGGAGATTTTCTACCCAACTGATACAAGGCAAGATCTTCCTAAACAAGTATGGTGAGAAATTCTGTCACTCCGAAGCAGACGAAGATCGGCCAGTGATAAATAAGAAATTCTAGTGAATGCGCTGATTTCTCAAATGTTACGAGTTAAAACGTTTTTCTGGCCTTCTCATTTCGGATGCGCAAACAAATTTCCTGACAATCTTAAAATAACACAGTCGCAGACGAGAAAACGCTTCCAACAAGTGCATAATTAGGTTTGCAAAAAAATCCTCAGTACCCGCTTAAAATTCAGAGTTTATACGTAGATTCAATGAATAACAGCACTAATTACTTTTCAAAATGAAAAGTCCTGATAAGCTTTTTTGGTCTGACCAAATGTCTTTGATTGGCGTCCACGCAGGAGAAGATCTATTGAGCAAAATAGACTATAATCGGGCAGCTGAGCATTTGAATTGCAGGCTGGTGCAGCAAGACCTCGGCTCTCCCCAATTTATAGACTTTTTCTTAGTTTCTTTGTGGTGTGACGCTTGGCATTGTCTTCTGAATTAGCGCGATCCTGCCCTACTCTTTAACGACGACAGGAGGTGTACAAAGCGACGTAATGCTCAGGTGCAGGAACCATCAACTCATACAATACGCACACACCCAATATTCTGAAATTCATTGTGGAACAGACAGATTTCTTGGCAATAAGAGGGACGATAAGTGGAAAAAGACGATTTCTTTCTCACAAGATGTACAACAGAAGTGAGTAGTAAGAGTTGGAAGTAGATTCATTTTTTGTAGCTTTAGGAGGAGAACTGACTAAGTGATGTGAGGACCATCAAAGATAAAGCTTCCTTTTGGTAAAATGTCGCTCTCTTGTGGCAATGAAGTATTCCGACAATCTAGATTTCACTATTTAGCTGCCAACAATCCTTCGGTAAAGTTTAAACAACAAACTAATCATCATGAAAGCGAAAGCGGACTTTTTTCCACGTTGGTATTACGCATTGAAAGAGTCTTACTATTTATCGAATTCAGTATAAGAATAGCAAAATTTTGTTCAAACTATCGGAAAAATAACAGTGTAAGTGTATTTTTGGAGGAAGTGCTTCCAGATATGAACAATGGGAATTCTACCGCTGATTATTCCAGTCGCATACCAAATCTCTCCTGACATATGTTTTTTTACGAGTTTTCACATTGTCAGATGTGTTATCGAATTAATTTCACATGAAATTGGTAACAGAAATGCATAATAAGGGCTAAAAGTGTGACTTTTCAAGGTTTACATTTCAAATCGAAAGTGGGGATTTCTGGAAAACGTGGGGATTCTCTATGCCACAGCTTCGCAACATTATATTTGCTAAAAGCTTAAAGCATTCTTTTTTGAAATTATTTTGAATGTTTTTGCGAGGTTTTTAAAAAACAGTCGATCTGGACGAATCAATTTTGATCTAACAGCCAAAAAACATTGACTGAGAGGTGATGATGGACCAGTGTCTTTGTACACTGTGCCGTCACCACATACGCCTCCCCTCCTTGCTACAATGCAGGGCTTAATGTGCGGCGGGGTCACTGACGAGGGGGCCGAAAACTTTCGAAACACCGGTGTATGACCCTGGCGTAACAACCTCGTTCAGGCTTACAGCTTCTTTTTTGAAATTATTTTGAATGCTTTTGCGAGGTTTTTAAAAAACAGTCGATCTGACGATATATCAATTGTTATAATTTTGGGAAACACAGATGGTATGCGTTAAGGAATTTCTCAAGAAAGAGTTGTCGAATCAGCAGCGTCCAGCGTCACTGCGAATATTTTGTCATTCGTGAGCAAATGGCCCATACATTTTGCATTCCATTCGACAAATTTTTTGCTAACTCTTGAATGAGGAGAAATCTTTGCTTTCTACCAGTAGCAGAGTAACGACATTCGCATGGAGAGAATCGCTTTCATTTTGAATCCTCACTTGTGGAACCGCTGAAAGATGAAGGCATTGATTTTAGTACCTTGATATGCAATGTCATAATATTCACAGTTCGGACGTATTTTGTGACGTTATTCGAGTGAAATTGCCAATTTCTATTATGAGTAAAGTGTAGAGGTATTCGATGAATGCTCTTGTTGACAAAACCATCTACCATCTTACTGGCTGTGAGACTACCTAAGTTTTTCGAGTTGGAAACGTTTGAACCTGCCTCCCAAGTGAGCGCATTAAATGGAACAAATGTGTCAGTTAAGTGTGATGGTGCGCGCTGCTACTCAGACTAGTTAAATATTCGGATAGGTGTCATATAGCTGACTATATTAGAACTTTCTCTTCTATGCATTTCTGAAATGCTAAAGTTCATCCAAAGCCCTTAAACATTTATGCTAACATGTTTGATTCCAAGTCCCAGGATGTATTACCACCTCAAAGTCGTCACCTCTGTCAACTTTTCTTTCTACATGTACATGGGTAAGTGTTTGTGCAATAACTGACTTTCCGTCTGAGTGTTCTTTTATCACGAGCACAAAGAGGATGATAGGAAGTGTTATCTGTTGCATCACCACATGTGCTTCAAGAGACAAAGTATATCATACCTGTACTCATGTAACCGCAGTCTCTACCTTTAGGACATATCATGCACTTGTTTGCGTCACATTCAGGCGGTTATGAAGCAATTGACGAAGCAATATATCAGGCGATCTAACTAAAAAGTTCCCTAAGCCACTCGTCTTCGGACATCTTCTAGTAGTGGCACTTTCCTTTCTTGTGAAGAATAGTTTCAAGGTATTTTACGATTTAGGCCTAGCACACCACCACTTTTCTTTGATAGCCTATACCGGCTCTTTAACCTCGTCTTAGTGGCTGTTCACTTCTAACGTGTGACATGACTATTGTTATTCTAGGTCTAGTGATTACTTCAAAGCTATTTGATACAGCTCTCAATAAGCGCCTATTGGTATGCGAAGACTGAGAAGAGAAATCACTTTTGCGTGTACTCTGCTTTCAATACCATATTTAGCTTAGCTACTTTCGGAGAGCTGTATACAATCGATCAAAGATATCAGCCAGTTGCTCGTAAGTTTTCACTGAGTGAATGATCTCCCAGTTAACACGTCCGCGCAATCGCATCTTCGAAAGACCATTTTGTGAGATGACGGTTGATTTTTCCATCCATCTATTGGTGAAAAGTTAATGAGCGGTCATCTGTGTAAGCGAATACAGTTATGCCTTTGAACGGGTGAATTTAACAAATGAGGCCTCTACCTATACTTTGCTTTGCATTGTTTCAAACTAACAAACACGACGTCTAAATCGAATTAGTTGAGCCTCGCTATGGGCTATCAACATTTTGCTATCATCCAAGATAATTCCAAAAAAAGATGTTTTTAGCCTAAACGATGGTTGGTACGCCAGGGCCATACACCGGTGTTTTCGGAGGTTTCGGGCCTCCTCGTCAGTGACCCCCTGCCCACATTAAGCCTGCATTGTAGCAAGGAGGGAGGTCGTATGTGGTATGTGGTGACGGCATAGTGTACAATGACAGTGGTCCATCACCATCAGTCGATGGGTTTCGGCTGGTAGACCAAAACTAATCCATAAAATCGGCTGTTTCTACTGAAAAACTTTCTACCGACTGAAACCTCCGAACACCGGTGTATGGCCCTGGCGTACCAACCTCGTTTAGGGCAAAAACATTCTTTTTTTGGAATTATTATGAATGTTTATTACGAGGTTTTAGAAACAGTCGATTTTATGGATTGATTTTGCTCCATCGATGAAGCTCAAATAAGGTTGTTATGAATCGTTGTTATAGCAGGAGTTCGAAATTTCTCATACATGAACACTACGATAAGGTGAATCGAGTTTTTTGAGGTTTGTTCTCTTTGCGATGCTAGTCTTCAAAGCCTTCAGCACTGAAACGATTCGAGTAGGTTGCAGCACTACACAAAAGAATTGCCTCCATGCCATCCTTTCAAATGTACTACAGCCCCCTTAAATGACTTGACGCTAAAACTTTGATTCAAATCATGTAAAATGCCATAGCAAAACTCTCTCCCGCGTACTAAGTCAGCCAAAACAACACGGGACTGTTGGAACACGGAAATGGCAGAATGCAGAACAATAACACACGTAACTTCTTACTCAGCTCGCGTGGCTTCCATAAAAAACTTACAACAGAGACGATATTCTTACAGCTTCGATTAAATATTGACGATCCCCATAGTAAATTTGTTTTCAAAAGAGCTCCTTTTTCTACCCTAGCAGTGGAAAGAAGATTACGTTACGCAGTTTTCCATATATTGCAAAAACGCGGTCATTGAGGCCAATGTCGAGTAACCCACGCTTTGGAATGCGAAACCCAATATTCTTTGACTGGTATGGCGCTCTAAGATGTCCCCTCCAAAAATCAGCTATATTCTCGAAATCGTTGAGTTTTTCTTCGATTACATTTTCATAGAAAAAAACTTTTTCTGGCAAAAATTCTCAAAGGTGGAGCAATTTTATTCGACTATCACAGTGCAATAAACAAGCCATTTAAAAAAAATGCACCGTTCAAAGTCACTTGATTTCGGCTATCGAATGATTATTTACACTTGAAATGAATGCAGAAATCGCGTTTTTCACCACAAAGCTGAAAGGGTGGGGTGCTGGAGCAGTATCGAGAGGTTCTTACGTATTGCTGAAAATTTGTGCAAATCGTGTGTGTGTGTGTTGTTTTTTCATATTGCTATTGCAGGTTGTTGTTTGTTGATCAATGCACTGATAAACTGCTATCAATGCCAGCTTTATGTGATACATGGCTTACATGCATGAACTTTGGAAGGAGAGTTGAAAGGACGTTTTTTCAGAGTGTAACTTCCCTAGAGAAGAGTAAGAATGTCTAAGAGAACTGAGTGTTGCTTTCACTAAAATCACGCTTAAAGAAGTCCATCTTATAAAAATTCAATAAGTCTTCCGCTTTGATGTGGTTGCGTAGTATAAAGTTCCACTATATGTGTAAGGAGAGATCCGCTGGAAATTAAAAGCACTTGTTGATTGAGGTGAGAGTTAAATATCAATTTTTCGATAAAAGAGCATGCAGAAGATGCCCTTTTTGAAAGCCAACTTTGGTTTTGAAATATCCATATTTTCAAGCTATTGGATGAGTAGTAACAGTCTAGTGGAATAGGTCTTTTCCAGAAAAGGCCAAGTGCTTAAGGAGAACAATCCTTGAGAAGCGACTGCATACGAAAGATATTGTTTTTTAAGGTAAGGATTCTCAAGACAGTTGAGCGTTATTACTTTTCGAAAATACGTTAATGAAAGTTGTAAATTAATTTTTTGACAAAGACAGTCTTAGAAATGAAAGCAGGTGTACTGGTTTCGTTATGGCAGCGGCCACTTGTGGGCTGTGCGGTAAAGACGTATTTTTGTTCTGTAGTTTATCGATAGCTCCAAATCGAGTGAATCTCAATGAGACATTCAATTTCTCGAATAACTTATTTTTGGCGCCATGCCAGTCAAAATTACTATTTTGTTCCTCCTTCGAAGATTACTCATTGCATAAAAGTTTTCTTGTAATAAGTTTTTTGATCGTTAGATCAAGAAAATTCTTCTAATTATAAAGATATTTTCAACCTATCGAAAAGGACTTCTCCAAGCTTTGTAACGACCGAAAGAATATTGGTTTCACACTCAGTGAGCACTTCTAGTCAGTTTGAAGTGTGTGTATAGGTGTAATACCAAAGAGCAAGCACATTTTTTCAATCAAAAAAAATAATCTATCTAGTGGTTGAAACTTCGTTATAGAAAAACTTTTATCAGGTGAGAAATTGCAAATGTGAAACGGAATCTCATTTTGACTGTTACGATGTTAAAAACAGGTAATATGAGAAATAGAATGTACTTTTGAGATTCACTCAATTTGAGCTATCAGATAATACACATCGTCAGATAACAGCGAAGAATACGCTTTTACCGAAAGCCTCAAGTGGCGCTGCCATAACAGAACAGTACCAAATGCAATTACATAGTCCCAATATTCTTCTATGAATTGGACGATTGCAAAACGTTACCTTTCATTTATTAGTAGTATCTACTATAGAAATCTCTTCTGCAGCAAGCTATCATCAGATTCAAAGTTTTTCAAGCTATCACCTAACCACAAAACATCAAGAGATAGATGAAAATGTGGGATAATACTGTAAGTACATTCCTTTTTTGCAAGGACGTGATTTTATTCCTTCAAAAAGAGCAAGATTTTGGAAAGCATTATCGTTAATCTTGCTAAAATTATTCAAACAGGAGTTTCACTAGTGAATTTTATGGCTTTTTTTTTGTTAAAAATGTACCTGTGAAAATTCAGTTTACTCGAATTTGTAGTGGAACACGCACCAATTTTCATATCCGCCCGAACGGCGCGCCCAGCTGAGGTCATAATGACCCTCATCGTCCGCAAATAGATATGATTTATATATATATATACACATGCATAGATATATAGGATTTATATATTTATATATATATAAATATATATTGTGAAGACAGATTAATAAAATGTCAACTATGAAAAAAAAGGTCCAATACGTACTTTTCTTTCGAGTGCTGTTGCAATAATTATGTTACTCTTGCTTTTTATCAGTTCTTCAGTACTTTCGCTTTTATCGCCTCTAGTGATTTTAACCACCATTTACAGCAGAGCCTTTATATTGTGTAGCATATACAATATAGCGATGATCACCATCACCACTATCACTATCACCATTATCACTTCCACTATCATTATCATTATCACTATCATTAATGAATGAAAGTATGATCCACTTTACTTCCTAAAAGTTCGACTGTTGGCCACAGCAATGTCTAGAACTGTGCAAACGCTCTTTTGAAACTTCACAATCAACTCAAAACAGTTACAATCATTACCACTGTCATAATCATTACCGTTACCGTTAACATTTAGCGATGTAGTTTTCTCGTTGAAGCATGAAATGTAGATGGAAGATGGACGATATAGATGCTCTTCTTACTAAGATTATCAGTGTAGAAGCTTTTTCAATGAAATCCCATTATTTTATGATGAAAATGTCCCCTCAGAAGGTTATTTTCCTCGCATAGATAATGCTGTCTTCTCACGAGATGCGCCACCAGCAACCAATTCGTTTTCTCCTCCTCTTCTTGGACGTCGTAAAATATTCTCCTTACAATCGCGGTGATGCTCCGGCTGTGGTGTCAGTTTTTGACTGCCGGAAAATGTGGGGGAATAAGCTCGACTTCACGCGCGCTGCGACGAGCATCGCAAACCTTGGTTGCTGCGCCCCCGTGGTTACCCTAATTAATTCTGAGTAACTACACATTAAGCTTCGAATACATCAGATTACAGTCACATCGTGCCATGACATAGGACTATGTGAAAAGTTTATTTTGAAAGAAAAGTTTTTAGAAATCTAAGCGTTTGTTAGAAACTTTGAACGTAAAGAATATCGACAGGAAAAAGAACCTGACAGCAGAGTGAAAAAACTTGACAGTAGAGTAAGCCAGCCTTTGAGTTCACGCATTCTTGAGTTATTCCTTTATTTTGCCGATACTACTCCAGCTTTCCCTCACTCGGCAAAAATGGCTCATTGCAACCTTTCAGAACAGCAAAGAAATTAAGTTCATAAAACCATTGTGGGCACGATGTAAGAGATTTTTTTCCTACGACGTCACACAAACACTTCGATAACCATGATAAATCACCGGCTCCTTCAAAGTGTTTGTTGTAGCAAATAGCTTGTGTTGTACACATGTGCGCAAGGGAGAAATAAGATAATCAAAAACAATTGAAGTGTCAATAATTAGCGAGAAGAGTCCATGTAACGTTGAGCATCAAGCTCTCACGATGTCATTGTTCACTAGTAGCGCATCTTATCTATCGGATGAAACTGCACGCAGCCTTGTGATTCCCACTTGGTTTCCAAAACTCAAAACACAAAGTAGAGCATCTCAGTTAATGTGCTTCAATGAAGTCTTCCAATGTGCGCACTGTATTCAATACGGATAGTGAAACAGTTTCATTAAGCTTTAGTCTTTTGATGAAAAATATCCCAGGTCTAACCATAAAAAATGAGTATACAGATTCCGAGCACATTATGATAATTTCCCAACTATTTCTCTCAGCGGAGTTTTTGACCTTAGTGGCGTTATCAGCAATCAATGAAATTCTTCTGAAGAATTCAAATAGTTTGAACCTCGTCACCTGCACAATTTTTTATTCAGTTCGTTTTCTTCAGTAGACTTTATTTTAAGACTTTGTAGCATTGCTGTAATACATTTAGTAAGTGATATAGCTCTTGAAATAAATATGACATTACTGCATGGGACATATACAATATGTAGCTCAAAATGTTTTAGTATTGGTTGATAGGTACGAATGCAACTTCTATATTTAGAGAGGTCAAAGTGGAAACGTTCAACATGCATCAAACCACTAGCCAGCCTTTATTCAACGCTTCAGCGGTTTTTCATGAAACATGTGGTAGCTCCACCGGGAAATCACCAGTTCTGAACATTTTTTATTTTTATTTCACTGTGTAATTCACATGGCAATGATGGGGAACATCGTTACAAGAGAACAGAATTGTTTTCGATGAGTCAGTAGTGATCAATATTGATTGAGCAAGTAAATGCATTCAGAAATGACTTGCTGTCGATGCATATCAATCATTCACTATCACTTACAAGTAAAGTCGGTTTTCAATGGAGGGGCGTGTAAACTTCTAGTTGAAGCTGTGAAGTGGTGACACTGTAAGATTGAATTCAATCTTTTGTTTTGAACCGTTCATTGTTTATATCTTTGTAATCCTTCTTTGACAACTCTGAGACCAGCATAGAGGCTACATTTTTCTCTGATTATAAGCGAAGAGTTGCTTGAAATATTTCATTTGAAAGTTACTTACTTACTTTCTGAGTCATTTATCATATAGAAGTTCAAAACCTTGGGCATCATAGTGTTATAAAGCGGACTTTGACTAGTACCACTCACATTTCTTGCCAGTTTATTGAAGCCACAATGTTACGAACATTGGTTAATGAATACGTTTGTTCAGTACCATCACAGTAGGACTTTAGTTTCCGCCGACAGTGGCCGATGCCGATAAGAAATTTAATCTAAATGGACCTGCTGCCAACATTCGAACCGCTCTGTTCAATACACTTTGCCACATAGTTCTCGGCCAACTTGCCATGATGGTGTTTGTGGTCTGCATGGATTATTTCACTAGGCGAGTTTACGCGAAAAATAAAGCTGTTCAGACCGTAAGAGTTCCTGAAATTGACGTGTAGTTGGCAGGGGAAGTTATCATTACATGCCCCATTGTATTTGAACACATTGGCATTGCCCTCCTTTACGTGAGTACAAATTCCCGTGACCGTGTTGCCGGCGATGATGCAGCGCTGTGAAATCTTCATCGGAGCCGTCGCCTCGACTACAAAAAGTGAAATTATCAGAAAGACATCGGCTATTACAAGAAAGTGGAAAATGCCGAAAATAGGTCTACACGCTTCTTATGTTCTCCAAAATATTTTGAAGCATGAAAAACTATGTCATGTCATCAATTTCGAAGGCTTTGATTTTGATGCTTTTGTGTTAGTTTATCACATGTTTTAAGAATTATTTGGTCAATTTCTATGAATTGCTCGAATTTCTTGAACAATATTCAACAAAGCTCTGCCTCTGTATTGCCTATTATATCTCTCTCGGGAATATAACATATGAGCGTTGATCAATAGAGACTCACCCATTTCTTCCAGTTTGAGGGCGACTGCCTGACATTTTAGTGGTTCGTAAGTGACGCTAACAGTAAGTTGTCCCAAAATGGTCGAGATTACAGGGTCGGGTAGAAAGGCAGCACGGGCTTGGCTTTCAAGAACGTTAAAAACCTAAAAAGGAAATTCCTTTTACTAGTTTCAAAGATTTATTTAAAGAAGTTTTCAGTCAAATCACGTGAGGCAAGTCATGTTGGCAATGGGAGGTTAAATTGTCAAAAAAATCTCTTCTCTCCCCTCACCTCCCAAGCTTTTCAAAATTGGCGATAAGGAAAGCGTATGAAATCAGGGAAATGTCAACTTACTGTTTGCATCACAAGGCGTTGCACAAATGCCTGAGCTGCTCCTCTGTTAGCAGCAATACCAGAAACCCGAGCAGATTCCGCAGCGTTTTCTACATAAATCATTGCGACAGGCAAAGAGAACCCGCTGACAGTAAGGTCCTTGTGCTCGCTTAACGAGATTATTTCTTTGTGCGTAATCCGATTTGGTTATATTGGACGAAGTTTGAGCCTGTATTTTAAAGTCATTTCAGATTCAACCTCCTTTCATTAGAAGTCACAAAATGCAACGGCCTGTCGCTATTGACAAAGTGCCTAATCATTACTCCAATAAAACTCTAAAAACTTTCTCTTAAGTGGCATTCAAATAACTATCTTCTCCTGACTACCTTGACCTGCAGGCATTACTCCACATCCCAGCACTGTCGAGATTGTAGCTAGTAGAAAAATCATGAACAGATCGCTCAAATGGCTTGTCCATGTTCAATTTTGCTCCTCAAAGCCTAAGCAAATTGTAGATTTAGTTCTAAAAACTTTGAATTTTTGTGTAAGATTCTTGACAATGCAACAGCGTATTTAATTCCCTGATATGAACTGTCAATTTTCGAATCCAAAGCAAAATCCTTTGTAGCAAACAAAGCGCAGACTCTACTTTTGTGAATTAGTTAACTAAATGCACGTCGAATTCTGAATGATTTTAGGTGAACCAAAGTGCTCAGTGGAGAAATACTTTTAGTGAATGCGCCAATACCACAGGTGTTACGGTTTGAAGATGGTTCACGGCCATCTCAATTCTAGTGTTACGACGTAAAGCACGACTTTCCCAGAAATCAAACATTTGTGGAAGCAATCGATGGCAATCGAGGAACCAACGATGCAAGTGCATTTTTGTGAGATAATTCCTAAAAGAAGATATAGTTTAACAAAATTAACTTTGTATTGCGGCAAGTTTTTTGAGAACAATTTTCTAGAAAGTAGAAATCGCTTTTCAGCATTGGTGTTCCTCTTTAGTGTCGCGTAATAAGCACGCCTACAAAAAGTCCTTGGTTTGGGTAGGCAAGCTAAAAGTCATAGAAGGAATTTCCACAGAATCATATTGAAAGCTACAAGACGAAGCTGTTATTGAGGTGACATTAAAAATCTCTCAATATGAAGAAGGGGAAGGGAACTAGTGTGCGAAACGGTAGCAGAGAAATAAATTTGCATAAAATTGTTAGGTCTTGTAGTGAGACACAGAGGCTGCTCTGTTAGGACTTATAGAGTACATCATGCTGAGAAGGTTAAGGGAACGTTGTAAAAAAAAACGAAAGCTACTTTGGTGAGAAGGTTGCCGCTGAACTTTGATTTTAAGAGTATTTGGAGAATAATTTTCAAAATAACACTTTAAGGCAAACACTGCTGCTCGCTATATGACACCAATGCACCGGCTAGTCTCATTTTATGATTTAACTGCTCAATTAATCAGGAAGTGATTAGCAATATCATTGGCTGATCATTTATAAGCCAGCTGTTCAGCCATTAGACCATTAGACATAAAACTCATCCATCAGTCCTCAGAATTACTATGCAGACGACGACGGTTTAGACGTGCAACCTGGAAACGTTGCACTCAAAGTTCTATAATAAAGAGGTTGTAATGAAAAGTCATTTAGAAGAGATTCCGTTTGCAATCAAGGAAAGAAAAACCTAGTCTTAACTCCAGTGTGTCAGCGAGAGTTGTCCAACTCGTGACGTAATGATCCTGTTTTGTTTGCACCGTCAACGATAAATTTGAAAACAAAATCAGCGCTGCAAATACATCGGCTCTCTAATGAGTTTTTCATTGTTCTATCAGTTCCGTATTGTGATACTTCCGCGTTGTAGCAGTTCACTGATGTAACAATTCTGTGTTGTTTTAGCTGAATCGGGAATACGGTTCCGTACAGCATTCTTCTCGCACTTCAAATAGATGCTTGATAAAATTAGCGAAATTTAAGCTATGTCACAATTAAACTGCTCGTCAAAATCCCTTTGATCTAATCACTTCATTGCGATATTTTGTCTGGATCGCTGTAAAATAGGCGTCAAATCATTTCAGTGCCTCGGGGTCCATTTGAGGAGGAACAATGGGGACAGTTTCTTATTCGTCTGTGCTTCACCCTACTCGATTTGTCACGGTATTGATCGGTTATAAAACCAGCATCACAAGTACAACATATAATGCGGAAATTCGATTCAAATCATCGTGACACTAATGATCGCGAATTCGTCAAAATACTAGTCATATAAATTATAACAACCTTGTGTCTGTTCATCAATAAAGCAAGATGTTCCTAGCTCAATGCAAGGCTCAAAAGAATTCAAACCAAACATTTGTCCTTTGAGAGTAACACAACGCGAAACGTAGGTAGGCCTCATTTTGTGATTTCAGCTGCTTGAACGCACATCATAGTATTCGCTTGCAGAGATGACCGCTCATTAGCTTTTTCACCAGTATATAGTTGAAGGAGTCAACTGTCATGTCACAAATGTTATCATAGGAGACGATGGCTTAAGTGTGTCACTACTAGAAATTCGTTTCGCTCAAAAAACTTGAAGACATAAAAAAGGAAAAGTACAAGAGCCCTTACCAGACCACATGACAAGTTGGCTCAAATAATAATGAAAGGATCTATTGCACAGAATCGTTTGACATTTCGATAGCTTGAATAAAGCTCTCCATAAGCGCGACGTTACAAAATGGTATCGAAGGTCAAGCACATGATGTGTTGCCTTTGTTCTCATTCCTTATCTACTAAAAAGCGCAATCTAAGACATGTATTGAACAGTTATAAGTGTTTGCACAATATAATAAGACAGAAAGGGATTGCTACACTTAGCAAGAGATGTAACCACGAAATACTAAGGCCATCAGCACCACGGTCAAGTCGAAAAGCCGGTATAAATACCTAAACACAAACAGTAGCATGCTGAGCGAAAAAGCTAAGTTACGACGAAAATACTTTACATAACTAACAAAGTTGGTGCCACTATCAACAGATATCTAGAAGAGTGGTCCAGAAAGATCTTCAGGAAATGTGGAACCCGATGCAATACGTCTTCAACTAGTTCGGAACCACCTGTGTGACCACTTGTATAAAATGAGTGTGAAATAAGTCTTAACGGCAGAAACGGAGTTAATATGAATACACAAATAATATACCTCATCTCTGGTAAGCTGTTTTCAGCATTTGAAGAAAAAAGATTCGAAGTTACGCCCAGTGTCAACGATCGAAGATCAAAGAAGCCGTTCTACACATCAGAATATCGCAAATAAGGTGGGCCCAGACACATGATGCGCGTTAACGACAACCAGTGGACAAGAGCCGTTACCGACTGGATTCCTCGGGTTATCAAGCGCTCTACAGGAAGAAGTACACACTACCTCACACCAACCGGCACCTTTTCTTCGTTTGAACTGTTGAAATAGGATCAGGTTCAATGTCATAGTTGTCAATGAATAGGTAGTTTTACACCTGATTAGATGATGGCACTTTTCCTTGACGAAGTTCATCTACAAATACCACTGAATTTTGCTTATACTATAATTAGCATGCAGTCGAATAAGGTTAGAGAATACCCTTAGGTTTTGAAGAAAGCGAAGTCACCAAAACGTTGGCTATCGATTATGAAGAAGAGATATGGAATTCGCTCAGTGATGAGTAAAGACCAGTTCACTCAACATCCCTCATCTTCCATCAAGGGTATGTCAAGTGAGATATTGAAAATTGCTCCCAAAAGTGTTGTCTTAGTGCAAGTGATATTGCTGTACTATTAGAAACCGAAGATCTCTCTTAATTCTCTCGTTTTGGAAAAAAATTACTTGAATTGAATCGCAGAATAGTAGAGTCTTCTGCTTATGAACGATATGCTTAAAATATAAATAGCTCTGTTAAATCGACGACTTTTATGAGAATCTAATAAACGCAAAATCCAGCTGAAAAGGGAGTTCGCCCCGCTTTGATTGAATTTCTATGCGACATTTTCGCTGTTATACTGTTTTATGTTTTCAGTATGGCACTGTGACTAATAAACGAGTTTTAGTCTAGTGGAGAAGAGACATCACCTTTGTTCTCCCATAATTTATTATTCTTTAATTAAACCAATATTAATGTTCACCGGAAAAATTTCTTTTGTATTTACTGCTTTATACCATTGATATAATGTTACAAATATGCGCCTGAAAATGTTGAGGTACGCAACATGTTCAACAGCTGACGGAAGTTGAACTCACATTTCACCCATACACGTTTCACCCATACCACTTTCTTCAGTATAAGCTATCGTCGTTGTCAGTTGAATTACTCGAGACTAATCCTCTTTTTTTTGGTGAGTTAACACGAAGTTCTTATGAATTATATTATGGATAACGTTTCGGCAATTTTGCTTTTGATAGAGCTACACTAATTTGCATTGAGTGACCACAGTAGTTGTTCTTCTTACACTGGTCACATTAACTGTCGCATCAAGGCAATTGGAGTATTGTGAATCACATAACTTCATTTTCAGATTACTTGAAAACACTACGCGAGTGATCAAGGTGTTAAAAACTAGTAAGGGCTTCAGGAATGGGGGCACAAAATGCAGCCATTTTGAAGGAGAAAAATTTGTTGCACTATAAAAAGGATTCGTAATGACGAACATTAACGTTCACTTTTAGCACGCTGAACGTATTGGATATAATATCCTATACTAAGAAATAGTCACCAGTTTTTTACCAGATTATTAATTTTAAGTTGCTGAATGCATAACGAGTAGTTGACGTTACTAGTTCGCTGTAAAATAATTTTTTTTTTGCCAAAATTCTAAGGGAATTCCTATATATCATATAACAGTCAACAAAACTCGCTGTGAAGTTAAAACACTCAAGCACAAACTGTCTACTTCAAAAGCGAAGTGTATTTTCCACCTCAGCACCATAGCTTACTGAGGAAGCACTTTTTCAAAACCAAGATCAGTACTGAAATCTCCATCTTTCAAACTATCAAATTACTACTAAACTTTGGAGGAGAGGGGGAGAGGAAAGCGTGGCCGAGTGGTAAATAATGTTAACTATCAAATTACTACTATACTTTGGAGGAGAGGGGGAGAGGAAAGCGCGGCCACAGGCGGAGTTGATCGCTCATCCGTCACCACTCTCAAGCGGACAATAACAAAGGCTTTACGGAGAACTCCAGCGTGGCTATCCTCGGAATTGCAAGAAGACGCACTCTACCAGTAATCTACGATGTTCACGGAAAAGGTGGAATTCTTAAGCAAGCGAGGAGACGAATCAACTGCAGAGCCACTGGTGGCCGTACAATGGAAAAGAAAAAAGACTGTGACATGAGTCAAACAAAGTGATAAAGAGAAAATGGGGCCTAGTGGGCATGCGGGATATAGGCTGTTGGTTGTCAGAAAAGCAAACTAAAAGTTCAGCGTAACAAGTAAATTGTTAATCAATGCTAACACATGAGCAAAGGTAAATTGTAATTGACAAATACTGATTGCGTAAGTTGTTGTTTTCTGAATACCTTAGGTAGGAAATTTACGACACCACTCAAGTTTGAGAGATCTGAGTGAAGAAAATGCATTGTTTTCGAAAAAGCCCTTCTCAAAATAAAGAGTGCAAACTTTAGCAATGCTCGCTCCGGCTAAATACTGCAAAATCCTTCTAAGGTATGAGAACCTTCTAAAATTTCATATTGGGGAAAGTAGTTTTCTATCTGCACCTCGAAATATCGTCGAAGGGTCTGCAAGAAAAGCTGAAATTGCTTTTCTATCATAAAGACGTGGCGTTGTATTGAGATTTGGACTTCTTGGAATGAATGAGCATTTTTTTCACTAGTAAAAAAAATTTCCGGAATTTTTTCAAAATTCCTCTTGGACTGATAAAGTTTTCTCAGAAAAATACTTTTCTGTATAACTGCCAACAACTCGTTGTGAAGTCCATACATCGGGATGATAACAGTAAAAGCAAAATGTTTTCTTTTTCGCGTAAGCAGAACAAGCCATAACCCCTTGAAGACCATATGATACGTTTTGTATTAAGTCGCGCTTCGTCAGAGCTCACTCAGCTGCGGCGCCTCGTCTCGTGAAAAAGCAACGACGCGGCGCCATTTACTTATCGACGTTGCTCCTCAAAGGGATAACAGGTCTCCCATGAAGCAAACTCAATATTGCAATCGGCTCTTCTCAAGCCGGTAAATGATTTCAAAGTACATATAAAATAGTGAGAAAATGTCAACAGCAGTTGAAGATGAGTTACTTCGGTAAGAACGCTTTTTTTACGAGGTCAAAATTTCTAGACATGTGGTCGTTCTTTTTACTGAACAACACCTTTGTAAAAGTTTTATTCATGATATTATACTTCCTTGTAGTGAAAAGGTGTCTCTGACAAATAAAATAATTTTCAAGCTCTAAATGATGAGGGATGAGCAAGACTCACTCTCAAGTCTTGCAGCTGGCATCGAATCAATGTTTATGATATGGCATCTCAGTGGCGCACAGGTTGTTTGAACAATAGACTACCCTTAAATTGCTGATAACATCGGTCCCCTAGTCCAGCTCTGCGGCCCCATTTCTTAGGACATCAGGAGCCTAGGATTTATACAGTAGCTCCTCGCTGTGATGTTCCACTGGCAAGGTGTAGCCGTTTATAACGAAAATCATAGCTCTATAGACTAGACTAATACTATATACGTCCAGGCTCTGAAGAAGGCGGGTCGCCGAAACGTCAGCCGAATTTCTACAACTGTTTTATCAACCTCGCGTCAGCTAATCAAGATAAGTTTTCTCCATTTTCATAAATCATAGCTCTCTCTGCAAGAAGAATATGCTTCGGTCCGATCGGGAAACTGGAAGGTCTGCGTCTTGTCACCGGCAGCCAGTGCGAAGCTTGAAAAGCTCACAAACAATGACCGTATAGAGAAATTCATATTATGAGAAAGTTGGAACATTTGAGAAGGTGAGCAAAAAAGCCTTCGCTCAGCGTCACTTCACTTGTACTCTTCACATCTTCCACTGTATCTTCGTTCCTATACTGATGCTTCATCAAAGTGTAGGATTTTCAGCTTTAGGATGAGACCTAATGTCTTGCAGCAGCAGTTTTCCTACAAGCAATGACACGTTTGCCTTTGATGTCTCATGTTGGTGAATCTTGGTGACATTCACCATCTCTCTAATTTCTTTAACTCCTTTGAACGAATTCTTTCAACAGGTTGCGCCATTTTGACTTTGTCCAGAAGTAGCTTCGCCAAGATGCGTATGAACTTTATCCCGTTATGGTCTCTTTCAATCACTGCCGATTTGAATCATTAAAGGTAGCTGAAAAGACATGTCAAAAGTAAAATTCGTTTTATTCAATCACTTCATAAGGTGGCATGATGTCATGAATATACTCAGTGACATAGAGTGACGTGCAAAACTTTTGCGTCAGGCGGGAGTCGAACCCACATCTCACTCTATCCGAGAGCGCGTACTCTAACCCGTTGCACCCCGACGCCCAATTTGCGCCACTCTCTTTACGCTACAACGCATTTATCTTTCAGCCGGCAACTGCTGCAGCGTAGAAAGAGTGGTGCGCAAAAAACGTCGATAGTGCAACGGGATAGATCACTCGCTCATGTGGGTTCGACTCCCGCCTGATGTAAAAGTATTGCACTTCACTCAACATCACATCTTAGGAGTTTTTCAATTCAAAGGAGCTAGGAGGCCTTGAGCAGACCGGGATCTTACAGAGCGATGGCATAAAGTCGTAGACAATATGGTATATACTTTAGTTGCTGTTATTTTTGCTGCTTTCTGCTTATAAAAAGGATACTTTCAAGAATTTCTCCCAACTCTTTGCTCATTCGTTGGTATCACATTCCTCACAAGGTAAATCGTACTGCTAATGAATGAAGGGCACTTCTGCGAAAAAACTCATTGACAAGATATAGTAGTGTCAGAGTGTTATCATACGTCAACATGATTTCTGGTGGTGGAGAATGTGGAGGGCCTTGTATGGTCTGTTTGATTAGACGACGGCGTAACCATTCAAACTGTGTCAGTGGAAGTATTCGCCTATCACCGTCACCTAGACATGACGATAGATGGTGCTAGTGTGCTAGCGAAATCCCCAAAAGATATGAGTATGTTATAAAGCTTTAGTGAACGGATCTCAAAAGCTTCTAAAAATGTGTGATTTACAGATTTTGAACATTTTCCAATATTCGATTACTCATTCGACTTTAAAAACTGAAAAAGATACTGTTGATGCATAGATTTTCATTCTATTTTCTCGGTTGAAGTATATGCTTTCGATTTGATACAAGCTGCCAATATTTAGACTTTTCAAGTCAAACTTCCATGATTAATTTTGGCCGGTGGCTAAGTAACTAGTGATGCATTACGCTTCCAAACGCGGAGTTCATCGCTCACTTCCCTCAACATTCCTCAAATTAATAGCGAACACTCTACGAAAGCTCTCAGCTTGGCCATCTCCGAGATTGCAAAGGCTAAACCCGCATTTTATGACGCTCGTGAATATGATGAAGTCCTTCCTTGATCAAGCGATGAATACGAGGATACGAATAGAATGCTAGATGTAGTGGGACCCGTGCAAAAAAAAAACCTAATGCGGATCAAGTAAAGTGAAAAAATTTTGATTCCATATTTTTCTGAGCCTACTTGCTCCATATAGATCAATTCTGGCACACAATTATTATACTAAACCTTCTTTCAGTAAATTAACAATTTTCCAATTTTCTACTTCAATGTTCTTATGATCCATTCCCTACTAGTTATGTGATTCCTACATGTTTCCAATTCTTAATGTTCGTGTCCAGTTGTTTTTATAATTGTGGCGTGCTACGATCATGATGACATGCATGGCGATGACAAGACAGAACTAATCCTAATCATACTGTCTGAATCATGTAATATGGAGCACTCATTGATAATTAATTATCGCTTGAATCAGTGGCTGCACTCATTGCAAACGAGCACGGGGGATGGGGCGGGGGTTAGAAACTATCTACGGAAGAAAAGCAAGACTTTTGTAGAAATCCAAACTGCTGAGACTCTTCAGACACGCTGAATTTTTGTAGTGAAAGAAAGTAAATACGAGTGAAGGTGAAAGAAGACAATATATGGAACAAAAACTCTTACGTAAATGCAAAAATGATTTCGAACAAAAAGAAAGAATTGAATTGAGCAAAAGATCATATATCACTAACTTTAGTCATAGAGGAAGTACATTGGTTTTGCAAGGAATTGATTGCATATTCGGCGTGGTTGGTTTCCCAATCACTGAAGTTGAAACAGCCACACAAGAATTCGGTATCAAGTACATCGGACGCAGAAATGAGCAAGCGGTAAGCCTCATTTTTCTCACTTTTTTCAACTATCGAGAAGCGTTTCTCGGTGTGATTATCTACTAAATGCTTCTGTAAACGCCTCTTTGACACCCCATCCCTAACTTGTACCGAACGGCTATAAATGTTTGTATGGCGAGTGGGGAGAGAGAAGAGTCATTACGTTTTGCACGAAGGATAGCCATTCCAAATCGTTGCGAAAGATCAACAACTGAAGCTAGGTCAATAAGGAGAGTTAAGTTCCATAACATTAATAACGAGATCGATGTTGTTTCAAACCTAGACGGGAAAACACTTAACTTTTTTTTATAACGAATGAAATAAGCGTAGTTATAAAAAGGTGTTTAAGAAGCAGTGGTCTGGAAACTTTGTAATAATCATAGAAAACCCTCCTAAAAATTTACTTCGCCAATTGATTCGGAATCGTTTGGATGACCGTTTGCGTAAGACTGACAATTGTAAAATATGCCCTAATTGTAGAGAGGGAGAGTGCACGAGTTCGGGTGAAATATACCTGATCTCGTGCACAACACGCGGTGAAGAATACATTGGCGAGACAGAAAGACCACTTTGGATCCGCGTCAAGGAACACTTAAGAGAGAAAGACAACAGCATAACAAGTGAGCCTTTGGGGGTACACTGTAGAAAAACATAACGATACGGACTCAGATGTGGTAGTGGAAATCCTTTGACAAGAATCAAAAACATCAGCGCGAACAACCTTTGAGGCTTATTGGATAAACTGCAGACTAACGGATTTGAATAGAGAGGGGGAATGCCTAAACATAACAAGTGATATGGCACCTTATCTCAGATTCATCTTCTAGTCTGAGTATGGTTTATTTTGCAAATTGTGTCACACTAGTCCTGTGACCTCTCTCAAAAACCAAAAAAGGTGGGGTTTTTTGGAATGACTAGAATGTTGAATCCTTTTCTACTAGATTTTTAGTGCTTGTGAAATATTAACCGAATAATCAGATATGATATGACGCACACGTCTAGGCTCTGACCGAAGCCGTTGCCACAGAAGAGGTTGGCCATCAAGTTTTGAGGAAGAGAAGGAAATACCAATCTCGTGCAAAGTTTAAAAAAAAAGGGTTTGTAAATTACTATTTATGCGTCTATCACACCCGAGCAAAGACGGAAACTAATAGCCAAAGTACTCTCCTTTAGCTTTAAGCACTTCCTCCCATTTCTCCGGCAAAAGATCGGCTCCGCGAGCATAAAGTTCCGATTTCTTGCTGGTGAAGAAATAAATGACCGAATTGTGCAATTCAACATCGATACTGAACTTTTTGTCGCGTAACCAGTGCTCCATTGAACTAAACAAATGATAGTCGTTTGAAGCTAAAAGCGGACTGTATGGAGGGTGTTTAGGAATGGTCCAATCATCATCGCTCAACCATTTCTTGGTCAGTTTTGCGGTGTGAAACCAGATTGATGCGTTCACTTGCCACCATTGCATTTGAACCCAACAGCCAATCGTGCATCATCAACAATCTAATTTACTTGTGTTAACTCCATCTTGATTTAAGTAGATAAATTGTATACCAATCAAAGCGGAAGAAGATGGCCTTTCAAAGATCTCAAAACACAAAAATGGCCGACACGCAAAAAACTTTCAAGCATTTTCTCAGAACTTTATCTGCAACCTATTAACGTGGCATGAGTGGCCTCATATAATGTTGTTTGGAACACTTTCAAGCTAGCTCTTCAAACTTGTGCACAAAAATTTGCTCTCCAGGTCTTTGACGTTCTTGAAAACCAAGCTCGAAGTGCACTTCTACCTGATGCTATAATCTCGACCATTTTGAGTCAACCTCAAGTCAAAGTCACATACGAGCCATTGAATTGCGAGAATCTTTTTCTTACTCTAGCGGATCAAGCTCAGCGTGAGTATTCAATATTAAATAAACGTTTGAAGGTTACATGGAAATACCAATATGCATTGAAAAGCAGGGAAGAATAACATGCATCAGAAAATGCTGTGTACGGTTATGCACAAAGAACAGCTGCCTTCTAAAAAATTAACAAAAAGTATTCTCGAAGATGGAAAAAAAATTATCACTGGCGTATTGACAATGCTAAGCTATTGAAGTTCTGTTTATGGTTCAAGAAATTTCAAAAATTGAAAAAAAATTTTGAAGTGATCCTTACTTTTCCAGTCTCTGTTGCAAATAGAATGAGGAGTGAGCATCAGAACTATACATGTGAACTGTAATGGAGATGAGGAACAAAACTTCTATAAGATGAGTTGAGAATCAAGTGGGATGAGAGTTGCAGCCGAGCCTCAAGTGGCATCGATAGTCGAATGGCACTGCTGTGAGCGTGACACTTTCCAAGATTTTTGCTTGAGTAACCTATGAATAGATCACCGTCACAACACTATGGAAAACACGTCTTTCCATAGCACCATTCATTGCGTTGTGAATAGTTCACCCTCACAGCACAGGTCATCTGGTGAATAAAACAATTGTCGCTTGCACGAGCACAGCGGCTGATTCGGTGGGATACTGTAGCGGGCCGGCTAGTATGGGAAACTCGAATCGGTTACTATGTCTCACTGTTTACCATATAACTATTATAATTATCTTCAAGTAAACATCTTCACTACTCATGTGTAAATGCAATGTGAACAATCGCATTTATTCGTGAGAATATCTTCTATAAGCCGCATTCCGGAAAAGTCTCAACCGCAACAGAAGACCGTCACTGTCCTACTAAGTATTGTGAAAATGGTCAGAAATAAGATGGTGCAGCTTGTACATAAATCTTACCTGTTCAGGAAGTTTCAGTTCCTCCCATCCAAGATGTGGTCGTAAGCGTTCCAAACATTCGGAATAGAAGTTGTATAGTATAATCTAGAATGTCGTAGTATATTTTAGCAGTATATATTGTATACTGCATGAGTAACTACGAAGTATCAGTCGATTGTTTTAGGTGCACTAATTATCAATTGTAAAAAGTACTGTGTATCTGTATTATCAATTGTGTGCAAAAGAGCAAAACTGTTCATCGACACTGATCTGTCGAGTAAATTGTTGCTGTTCGATAATGATTTCATAGCAAGTCCCACGACCGACTATCAGTTAATCTCGGCAATGATTGAATATCTCCTTGTTTTCCTCTATTCAGCAAGTACGAGGTTATTAATGTGAAGATTTATTCGGTACAGACGAACACTACAATGAACTTTATCGTGATGGCTGACGTTTCGGCTTTATAGCCCTTTTCAGAGCCTGAAAGAGTCAAATTGATATACAAAACACTCAGACAAGCACTTTCATTACCAGAGCAGAACAGCTTACGTACTTTTTAGTTTTATGGTCTGTGAGATGTTATATGGACCAACCGCTTACAGTCATGTATGGACGAGATGCGTGAGGGGCGGGGTCCCGTGACCCACGTTAGTCACGTGGTATGACGAGGCATTCGTCTTTGCGGTTCATCATAAGGCTTTTGGCGTGGATACAAAACGCTTCGAGTGCTTTTCGCGCTGGGGTCTTCTGCTCCCGGGCGAGGATAGTGACTTTGACCTTAAAACCATTATTGTTGTGCATCCGTATTTTGTGCGTCCCCAACGGAGTCTTCATGTCGTTATTTATCAATCCGGTTAGACGTTCTTCTACGCGTATGTAAAGTGGTCTTCCCGTTTCGCCTATATCTGTATCCACACGTCTTGCAAGATATCAGGTAGACCGTATCCGAACTCACGCAGTCTCCGTCTTTACCGTCTGGGCATATTATACAATCTTTTGCGGAACAGAGAACATCATATAGGCGATTTTGGACTAACTGGCGTTTGAGGGTCATCGGTGATATTTCGATCACGCTTACCGGTTCTTCTAGACCTGCCCTTTTCAAACATCGCTTTAGCTGTACTTATGTCGTGCGAAATGAAGGATAGATTGAACGGGATCTTTTTATCATTGCTTCTATCGTTGGAGCGCTTAACTTTTCCTCCCAACCAATTCTGATGTGCTACACTTTCGTAGCCATTGGAGATAGCTATTTTGCGTGCCAAGTTCAATGATTCTTCCTTCTCTTCCCTTCCTGTGCACACGCCGGAGGCTGTGCGGAACATGCTTCTTATAAGTGATCGTATGGTGTGAGAAGTGTGAGAGGAGAGGTAATGGACCAAAATATTTTTCTTACTTGGCTTTCGATACCATTTTGTGCAGTGGCCATTTTTGGAAAGGATAGTTGAACGTTGAGAAATGTAAGCCAATCTTTTCGGAGTTCTTCTCGGGTGAACTTTATGTACTGCGATTGTGTGTTAAGTAATTCAAAGCGTTTGTTCATGTCCTCTGTGTTGAACATACGACAAAGCAGTCGTCAATATCTGCAGTAGAGTAATGACCCGAGATCGACGACGGGGGCCTCGACTTTGAACATAAACGCAATGGCAAGGCTTGGTGCCACTCGTTGTCCCATGGCCATTTCTCTAAGTTGTTTGTAATATGTTCCTGACCATCTGAAGACTGCGCAGTTTAGATAGTTCTTCGAGAGGATCATAAGCTGCTGAGTTCAAAAGCCAATCGTATTTATTGCTCCTTCATGTTGTGTAAGGAGCTTATAGGTGGCTTGTAGTGCGGAATCATTCGAAACGTTTGTGTAGAGAGATGTTACGTCGAATGATTCCATAACGCACGCGTTGGACGTAACGCACGTAAAACAACGCACGTAAAACATACGTCGTCGCTAACTCTTATTGTGGGGACTGGAGCACCCACAGAGATTAGCAAAAGACGAGAACGGGTAACTGCCCGACTGACGAGATCGCAAGATCGAAACACGTGTATCGGGCTCTATAAGTCAGCCCTCATTAACAGACCACTGACATGCGTGGCTCAAATAATGATTATCAGGCATATTGTAATTTGAGCTGTGGTCTTAAGAAAACACTCGAAATGAAGGATATGTTATATTAAATATACTAGCCACGAGCATTCGAGTGTAAAAAACTCTGTGTTTGGTGAGTTCTTCACTGAACAGAGAGTGTAAAACATACGTCGTCGCTAACTCTTATTGTGGGGACTGGAGCACCCACAGAGATTAGCAAAAGACGAGAACGGGTAACTGCCCGACTGACGAGATCGCAAGATCGAAACACGTGTATCGGGCTCTATAAGTCAGCCCTCATTAACAGACCACTGACATGCGTGGCTCAAATAATGATTATCAAGCAGTATGTGCTTTTAAAACGTTCCTTTAGTAAGAAAATTATGGAATACGTGTAGGATCGAGAATCTGAATGAGTCTAATTATTCGGATAACACAAGGGAACAAAGAATCTTTTTTCGGATTATCTTTCTAAAATATTTGCAGAAATGAGACAGACCTCTGAGGAGCTTGCAACCGTGACACATTTGAATGGAGAATTTACTATGTAAAATGTGCGCCAATAAGATTTTTCTTTTTCGTGGTTGGGTGAGATTTTGAAAAAAATGAAGGCGTTAAACGAGCAACGCCTTCATTAGAAACTCATAAAGTTTGAAGAGATGGAGAAGGCTCCGCTCGTTTTCGCACCGTTCGCCTTCTTGAGATTGTTCATTTACCTTCCATCTCGGTCGCTCACGTTAGCGTATTATCAAAATAGATGCTTTGAGAAAGTCGGTATCACATGTCGCCGCGTCATTAATGAGAAGGAGGGAACCGAATTGGAGTCACGCCTTTTGGAGACTTTGTGCATTCACTAAGCTTCCTGTTCAAGTGTTTTCTTCCACGCAGCCCATTGTTATTCAACATTTACCATTTATTTCACTTATTTTTGAGTTATTATGCCTCTAAATAGCAGAATGTGTTTCAAAACACGCTTCGGAATATTCTTCCTTTGATCGATGATGCTGGGTACTTCAAAGCGCTTGGAAAATCCAAAGAGCTGCTAAGGCAACGTCGCACACGTCTCAGTGCTAAGTGGCTTATGAAGAATTTTGTATAAAAAGTGCAAAATTCAACTTTGCCGCAGTCTACACTATTTGTTCAGATTCCCAGGAGTCAAATATGAAGGTTTTATCTACCATGGCTACAGTTTCAAGTGTTTCATTTATTGCAACAATTCAAAAGTTCGACTTTCTATAAACCTCGGCATAATCAATTGGATAAGTTTTCTCCATGTTTCATTTATGGTGTTGCTCCTAGCTACAATCTCGAGAACTCTGGAATGTGGACTGATGCTTGCTGGTCAAAGTGAGGACAGGAGATCATTTTTGTACTAGGAAATGCCTCCTATCTCACGTGTAAATTCACGAATTTTAGTAAGATTGAATTTTTAAAGATCATCAGTGCTCACGATTGCTCTTGCCCAATCTCTTTGATGAAAGGTTTCGAAGACTAAATATGAAAAGTCAAAGATTACTAATTTCCACTAGCACAACAACTTAGTTCTCAAGTGCCACATACAAAAAGCTGCGAAAATTTGTTGTAGTGCGCAGTAGGCCATTCACTGTCACCGGTTTCACACCGTTGCCTATTGTCATGGTTTACTCTACCGCAACCAATGTTCAGTCTCAAGTACCTGGCATTGCTTTCAGTAAGGAAGGAACCCAGGGATTTGTACAACGTCTATAATGCAAACGGTGAGCTTGCATTAATCAGAATTGGAAGCTTTTCTTTTTGATTTGCGAATTCTGTTTGACGCAGAAAATGAACTCTAGTCATCTGACGACTCATCAGCCTCCTGAGACTAATATGACTATTACAACTTCATACTTCTCGTAAAGCAACAATCTCCATTCTACCACTTTTTTTGCAGACCCGCTCGAAAACGATAATACTGCGATAATAGTAATCCAAAAAAATGGATGTTTTTAGCCTAAACGAGGTTGCTACTCCAGGGCCATACACCGGTGTTTTCGGAAGTTCGTCCTTCTCGTCAGTGACCCCCACCCCACATTAAGCCTGCATTCTAGCAAGGAAGGAGGCGTATGTGGTATGTGGTGATGGCATAGTGTACAATGACACTGGTCCATCACCATCAGTCGATGGTTTCGGCTGGTAGACCAAAACTAATCCAAAAAATCGACTGTTTCTAAAACCTCGTAATAAACATTCAAATAATCCAAAAAAAATGAGTGTTTTTTGATTTTTTATTTTCAGTGAACATTCTTGTTTTGGATTATTTTGAATATTTTTTACGAGGTTTTAGAAACAGTCGATTCAATGGATTAGATTTGGTCTACCAGCCGAAACCGTCGACTGATGGTGATGGACCAGTGTATGTACACTATGCCATCACCACATACCACATACGCCTCCCTCCTTGCTACAATGCAGGGCTTAATGTGGGGCGATGGTCACTGACGAGGAGGACGAACCTCCGAAACACCGGTGTATGGCCCTGGCGTTACCAACCTCGTTTAGGCTAAAAACATTCATTTTTTTGGATTATTTTGAATGTTTATTGCGAGGTTTCAGAAACAGTCGATTTTTTGGATAATAGTAATGTTTCGGGCCGTTAAGGGCTAAGTGATAGCTAGGCGCCTGTCTCGTTCTGCCTCGACTCCTCAGTAGCACAGTCCCTCGGCTCAGCCAATCCCTTGGAGCTATATTCCTCTATGAAGGAATCGGCGCCGAGTAATAAATCACCGCAAGTAGAGTCTGAGGAGTCTAGGCAGCTCGAAACAGGCGCCTGTTTAGCACTCAGACATTAGTGGCTCAAAACATGTTACATAATTATAAGAAAACCCTTTCAAGCAAACTATTCAGACCAAGGAGAATGTTGTTTTTCAGGTCCATGATGTAATCGAAAGCCAAGGTCGTAGTGCACTCCTATCTGACGCTGTAATCTCGCACAATCTGAGTCAACTTGAGATTAAAATCACTTATGAAGCATTGCAATACCAGAATTTTGTTCGTGATCCAACTACGGATATGGGTAAGTAATTAAGATTGGGCATAAATCTGAGCACTTCAAGCAAAACTCAAACAATTTTAGGAAAGTGTTAATATTTATCCTTTTCATTCTTCTTTTTTTTCTCGAAAATAGTATAATTTTTAAGAAAAAAGTCCACCGGTTCTAGAGTTAAAATTGTTGAGGAAGTAATGGTATATTAATCAGTATGTTAGGTGGTACTTTAAATAGTTTTGAAGAATAAAACTCATCACTCATAGTTTCTTGCAGTCGACGACATGAACGATAAATGCATTATCGTTGGCAACACGGTAACAGGGATGTGCACTAAAAATGATGATGATGAAGAAGTGTATGGATGTGGGTGTACAAATAACACCTGTTCCCGCCATTTACAAATCAATCACAGGAACTCTGACGGTCTGAAGTTTTTTTCTGCATCACTTTGCTTCCCAGAGAAAAAAAATCTGTTCAGACTACAAATCATGACGAATTGGTCAAGACAGATGTGGCAAGCTGTCTTTGATAGAGCGATTCGAATGTTGACATCAGAACTATTTGGAACACTTCTTTTCAGCATCAGCCAATGTCGGTGGAAGTTGAAAATAAACCGTAGTGTAGGAGACAAACGTTTCTCACACCTATATTTCTCACAGCATTACACGCTGTAATAAACAGGCAAAACACACAGGTATCGCTTTTTCAGAGCAATGCGCTGAACCATATAAAGTGTACGGTATAGTAAGCGCGATGTTGTGCTTTCTTTGAAAGCAACTTACGATTTACTGATGAAAATTACAACAAGAGCCTCCCTAATTTGAAAGAAAAGTGATCCATCAGTGTCTCCATACTGGCCATAACGAAACTACTTGGAAAACGACATGATAACGAAATTAACATGCAGTAATAACAACATTGCATATTACAATAATATTCCTGCTGTGATTTTATTAGTGACAGTATTAATGTGAAACCGAAAGCAATGTAAATAACGTATTGTGCACTATGCCATCACCACATACCACTTACGCCTCCCTCCTTGCTACAATGCAGGGCTAAATGTGGGGCGGGGGTCATTGACGAGGAGGACGAACCTCCGAAACACCGGTGTATGGCCCTGGCGTACCAACCTCGTTTTAGGCTAAAAACATTCTTTTTTTGGATTTGATTTTGAATGTTTGTTTACGAGGTTTTAGAAACAGTCGATTCAATATGATAAAACAATATTAATCAGTGCGCTAACATGTACAGAATAACCGACTATATAACACTAAGTAACTATTAACAATTCTTAGTTCGCACTCTTAGCGATGGTGACATGATGTTATACTCAGTTGAGAAACAGGTTCTTTAACACCCGCAAAAAATTCATATTTCTTCACATAGTATCGGTTATTGAAAATCTATGGGATTGTCTCGAGAATAGTTCCATAAAAACTCTCACGGCAACGTTTGTTATAATTGAGTGTGGAACTTCGCCATCAGTTGCGTCTAAAAATCTGTCTGGAGAAAAGTAATCGATCTGCGTTCTGGTGGAATTTTCGAGGTTTCTTGCATTACGAACATGTCCCGAATGGTTGCGCCATCAATGGCGAACTCTACTGCGAGCAACTATTGGGTCTCCAACTTTTCCCGAACTTGATCCAAAGATTTAAAAGTTTTTTTTTTTCAAGTAATCGAAAGTATCAAGTAACATTAAATGCAGTGTTCTCCGTCTGTCTGGATGCAATTCTGCCAACGCTCTGGCAACACATCAGTTCCGCTCTTACAAAACTCGTTATTCTTCAATGCAAGCCATCCAGGCAATTCTCGACGCAAACGATTGATGTCTCGAAATGCTTATCCTTGCCCAGCCAGTGCTTCAATGATCTGAAGAGATAGAAATCGAGCAGAGACAGGATCTGGCGAATACGGCGGATGATCCTAGGGCTCCCAGCCTAATTCGGTCATCTTATCCTTGTTTCCTTGGTAAACGTGTGGCTTTGCATTGTCTTGAAGCAAAATGACATGGCGACGGCGAAGACATGGACGATTCTTATTGCAACGGTCCAGTTGCTGACAGTATCGCTCATCTTGATGGCCTAGTGGTCCTGGAAAAAAGCCCAGTGGAATCGGCCCACTTCGTCCCAGGAAATGATCAACGTTGCTTTTGGCGCAAATCGATTTAATCTCGGTGTTGGTGTTCCTTGCTGACCTGGTGACAACCACTGATTTGGACGATGCTGGCTCTTGAAGAAGATCCACTTCTCATCAATGGTAACAGTTCTGTTCAAAAACGAAGAGCGGCGATGACGACGAAGATGAGCTTGCACAACTTGCTTTCTCTTGTTCTTTGAGCTTGTGTGAGGTCGTGCGGAATCCAATTGCCCCTGTCCCATTTCTTGCCTGCAGCTTCCAAAATCTTCTGGATCTGCTCGTCTCAACATACTC
>JAHQIW010002814.1:0-20274 GCA_019055375.1 Parelaphostrongylus tenuis | reverse complement strand
AATGCTTCTGTAAACGCCTCTTTGACACCTCATCCCTATACCTATTCAAAAGTTAATATATAGTTAAAGGCAGGCTGTGAGGTTCTTCAAATGAACGTTTAGTTCACAACATGGATACATTTTTTTTATCATAGGTTGAAAGAGTTGAGAATGTTATAGTGACAACTAGTCACTATTAAGCCCATAGTCACATGAATGATTGAATCCAATATAATAGGCCATGATATACCTACTTAATAAGCTTAGTGTATGAACTCAGTAACAACTTCTTAGAAGCACTGACAGTGATACCTTTGTTCTGTTTTCAGCACCGATAGGATAACTGACATGAAATCCAGCAGTTTGTTTAGTTGTTTCCTGACCTGGTTTACTACGTGCTATTGGAGATTCAGCTAACGCAACCGTTAATTACTGGTAAGTTGAAGAATTTACCAACTGAGTTGATTATGGTTGTTTTCAAAGCAAATCGAATGACAGACGGCCGTTTCATTACTTATAGTAATTTGCTTAAATCAAATTTCTGAGAATTTACACTAACGGCAAGCTTCAGTTCTTAATAGAATTTCCATCTTCTACACATTCCCCTTTGCTTGCTCCCACGCATATTTCAATACTTGAAATAATACAAGCATTTAGAATTTTTTTGATTCAAGGACTCAACCGGTGGCAAGATGTTACCAATGTATATCAATGATTTGATATGAGATATTCAACACTTTGAAAGTCTGGCTGTAGCGCGACCTGGATTTCTCGCGTTCCTAGGGAGTGTGGTAACCAACTGCACCACCGACGCTCCTTTTCTGCCATTCTTCTTTCGGCGACACATGGCATCGATCTGTCAGCCTAAGTGGGATCCAAGCCGATATGTACTTGGCAGACCTAACTCTTAACGGCTGGTTAGTGACAGATTGATGCTTTGTGTCGCAGAAAGAGTGATGGTAGAATGGGATCGTTGGTGGTGCAACTGGTCAGCATGCGTCCTCGAAAAGATAAGATGCTCGGTTCCATTCCTGTCTGACTTGCGCATACACTGGATATACTTAGATATTTAGTTGAATAATATTCAAGTAATCAGACTTGACAGCTGGGATACACGGTTATGAATTGAATTGAAAAAACGTTCAGCAAATTGTTCCCGTAAACAGTAGCCGGCAATGTGGATCCAGGAGTTTGCCCACGCTGCAACAATGTTCACTGCGCGATAGCAAATTCTCTTGATGACTAACTCTGAGTTGAACTGTTGGTTAGAATCCACAACTTCAAACTGAGAAGAATTTCGTTCTAGTGTTCAGCCACAATGACCTTCATGAAATTGGTAGTTTTCGCCTTACAGCGCGTGGTGAGTTCATCTAGATACCCTGAACAAGATGGTACCTCAAATATCGTAGTGGTACAACGCAAATAATATTCATTACCGTGCTTAACTGAGCACAGGACGGCTTTGACAAGAAACATATCTTGAGTGCATTACATTCAGTGAGTGTGGAACCTTAGTTCCTTTTTCGAAGACCTTGATATTGTTTCAATTGCAAGTAGTCAATGATATAAATAGATGGTAGAAAAATGAGCCGAAAATCTTGTGTGCAATTTCAATGAGTGACTCTAATGAAGTAATTTATTGTGATTAATGCCCTTTTTAGGCCTGTAATGTCATCGGTGGCTCGTCGGATGTCTATCGAGAGACTCATGGTGCATTCCAAGAATGGCCACAGGTTGAGTCTGTCCGACTTAGTTGGAAGCATGTAAGCCGGCTAACTACTCCGCATGCCCATACCGTATCAGGTTGAGAAGGTGAAAACGACGTCTAATCTTAGATGATTCTCGGCGTTTAATCAAATTTTTCTCATTAGGTTAGGAAATACAACTACCTGGGAATTTGATCATAATCTAGAGTACCTGTTGCCATGTAGGGCAACAAAACTTTGATGAGTTCGATTTAAAGTGTTGATGAGTTCGATTTAAAGTGTAAATTACCTACTATCTTTGCTAGCCATGAGTTCATCAATCACTAACTCAACTAAACATCGCTGTAATTTCCATTTGCCCTTTAACCTACCCGAGATCTAGCGAAGCTGTTAATATCTTCACCTTATGCCTTATGACGCTTTCCTAAAGTGGATGTGGAGTTAATTCTTTTATGTCTTTTTTGAACAAACGCTCATGCAGTTCTTACTTGATTAGATACACCATTGCGATTCTATGCAGGATATAATTTACGTAAAGACACTGCTTTTGCATTTATTGCGCAAATATGTGGTATATTTGAAGCAACCGACGGAATTGTCATTCCTTAAATCCATCTGTTTATGGATAAGATAAAATGGTTTTTGTGCTACTTCCAAGACAGTACATATCACTTGCTGGCGCTAAGTGTAGCAGATAACTGGTTTGAGATCACTTATAGAGGAAAAAATCTGTGCATTCATAGTATAAGATGTGAGATAAAGTTGTGGAGTTGATTGATTACTGAGGATGCGTCGCAGCGTCGACTTTATCAAGCATCGTTGAAGGTGACTGAATAAATATATGGCCTGTACATTGACAGTAATTTATCTATCAACTCAGTACTGCTATCATCTCGGACAAGTCTGGTGCCAATATGTCGGTTCCGAAGAATAGAAGGGCTAAGTGGGCAGCCTAACAGAATCGAACCAACTGTCGCATGTTTATTGCATGGCGCCTCCAAGCAGTACGCTACAAGAGCCTAAATATTATGAATGAGCAATATTGTGCAACTATATTTATTATAGGTCTATTCACTGGTATTCCTTGTCTTTTAGTTTGTTCCGTTCCGGGTCGTGAGAGAATGCATGTACGGTCGTCCAGGAGCCGTTTACACCGACATTTAGGGAAATCTGGTACTTAGCTCTGTAGAAGAGAATAAATTGCGCTAGTCGATCGTTTCGTTTACCAGTATCGGGAACATAATAATGGTTGTGGCATGTAAAAATACATGATTATATATATATATAGATATATATATATATATGCTTATGTATATATGTGCATGTAAATGCCCTAAGTAGGTGTCTAAGTAAGTAATCTTAGATACTTAGTATCAACTAACCAGCTCTTGAGGGAATACGTTCGACTTCATTACCTACTCAGTGTTAAGTAGTAAGTATGCATTGAAGTCGACACTTACTTACTTGCAACATCTGTATAACTGACTATTATAACATATATGTTGAGTGTACGAATACCACTCTGCCGTATTAATTGCTGTAAAAAGCAAAATCACTTTATTTTATTTTCAGCCCTTTATTTGATCCGCCATCATAGTGTTTTTTCTTCTTCTCACTGTGCTGATTCCAGTACTTCTAGCATTCAAATCGCTTATCGTCTTCTTTTGAACGGCGACAGATTATTGACTATGCGAGTCTTCTTGCAATCTCGAGGAAAATCTTGCTGTGGCGTTCCATAGGGCGCTGCTTTTGTTGCCGGAGAGAGGTGAGGGGGTGAGGCTCGGCTCTGCGCGCGCCGCGACAAGCATCACTACCACTCGGCTACGGCTCCCCAGTAGTAAAATTAAAGGCATATTAATCTATTTTTCTTGCTATAAAGTTGATCTATTTTTCTTGTTTCAAAGTGCGTTGAAAACGCTATTATTTATATGCTTCTCGAATACACAGTATTTTATATGCCAATTTCCATCGACTTTGAAAATGAAGACTTTTTTACCCAAAAAAACGCCATTTGCGAAAACTTTGCTTTGCAGTTCTTAGAAAAAAGTAAAATTGGAATAACTGATTCTGTTATGATTCAATTGAGCATCTCTTGGGAACGCTTTGATATGCAATTGTCCCTACTTACTTTAAGATGGAGCTGTCATGAGAGCAAATTTGCTTGCTAATCATCACGAGTGGCCCTAGAGGAAAATGCTAGAGACGCGGCGCATGTGATCACTGGAGCTTGGAGAGAATTCCATTGAGGCAAGTAGAGGCAAATGGCAAATAAGAAAGCGCGGAGTTGAACGATATCGAGGTCATGCAATTTCATTGCAAAATATGAATTGAAAAAAAGCAAACCGGCATAAACTGTGTAATTTTGCTGTATAATAACGCTCAACTTCGTGTCCCAAAGCTGGCCGAAAACGTCATAGAAGAGCTGAGGTGGGAGGTGTTTGGGAAGTTCTACTTTACCTGCCTTATTCTCTCGACATTGTTCCGTCACATTACCACTTGAGACTGTCAAATCCACTACTACGAAATAGCAAACTGAAAGAAGGCGTTTTTGGGGTGCAAAAACTGTCATCTTTGAAGTCCGATTTAAAACTATCATATAAAATATTTTGGACATAAAAAACATACAAATAAAATCAAGTCGATTTTTTCGCAATCTTGATTGCATCCTAAGGCCCTTCTGAGTAACTGTAGTAGAGAGTGGGAACCATGACGTCGAACCAAGGTTTGCACTTCCTGACAACTCCGTAATTGGCTACATAATTAATCACTCAACCTCCTCTCCTCATAAATGTCCATGATAATAAGCATATTATTAACAATCAAGATAGGCGAGAGAAAATGAAGATCCATCCGGATACAAATTGTTTAAAATGAATTTTGCAGTTTGTGTATAGAATGAAAATGCTCTACAAACTATCATGAGTGATCAAAGATTAACAAAACGGCGGGCATCTAATATAAGAAGAAGTCGAAGAAGCCTATTTTCATGAAGTTAAAAGCAGCCAGTGATGCTTATAAAACCCGTTCAACTGTTCAGAGAATGAAGCTGAAACTTAATAGAATGTGAAAGCTGTCGTGGCTTGAACATGCATTTGAACAGATAGTGAAATGATTAACACTGATACAGCTATGTTAAGACGACTTCGTCTAATATTTAAACTTCTAATGACTAATAGCATCACTATCAGTTGGAAAAAAATCGCTGTTGAGACAGACCTTGACAGATTCTCTGAAAAACATGAACTTTATTTTGCCATTTTTGCTTGGAAGACATTTATTAGAAATATCTAGCAAATCTATTCGAAATATGTAAGAATTTCTAGCTCCTTATCTGAAACTGTGAACATTTCAGACCAGGAAATTTAGCACTGTCACTCAAAAGTTCATGACTTTCATTGCGTCATAGAATGAAGCACCGCAGAGTACGGAGCACTGAGGCTGGCTTATTGCTGGTTGTGCGCTCCTCCTTAGAATCCTGACTTAACCGTACCAAGGTGCTTTTATGTCATCAAGATATCGCTTATAGAAAATTTCGGAAATGGCTCTAGAAATACACTAGTATGAGGAAGGTTAAGGAGGCCATGTCAGTTTGATCATGGTGAAAAGAACAGTGCAGAAGCATTGGTCTTCTCGTAAGACACAAAAATCCTGCAACTTCATAGATACGATATCTATAAAAATAGAAAGTACAGAATGTTTTTTGTCATCAAAGTGTTACGAGAGAGTCAAAACTATTCCCAACATTCAAAAAGAATTAATTAGATAGCAAAAATCGCACACCGGTTGCGAACCGCGTTGCCGGCTATTTCGATTGCGGCTTGAAAGGGTTAAAGACAACCAATTAGAGCCGTTGCCGACTGGAAAACGCAAAAATGTTAAAAAGTACGGTGAGAGACGTCCTGGTAAGTTTTAATTTTTCATGGAAAGCCCAGAAAAACATGTGACCAGAAATTTTCAAGGCCAGAAGAAACCATTATGTTTACTCTTAACGTGTTAGTTGAAAATGGAGTGCTTGCTAGCCTTCACTCTCATCGCTGTGCGGTTAATAAGAGAACAGATGATGTCAATCCACACATGGTATATTGTCAAACGAGATTCGTATCTCAATTTCTTCACTGTGTCGTTTCCTTGACATATGGCATAAAAATTTTTTACATCCTCTTCAGATACGCGGTAGAACACCGGTAGAGCACGTCTCTTTGCAACCTAGAGTATAGTCAGGTGGAAAGTTTAGTGAGACGTTCCTTAATGATTGCCGGAAAGTGTCGGAAACTTTGGGACCATTTTGCGCCTACATTCACAGCCACTCAGTAACAGCTCTCACCTTTCCCTTAGGCTCAAATAATCTTTGATAATACAGTTTTGTAAAAAGCAGTGGTCAAAATTCTTTGGACTCAGCACAACATCATAGAAGAAGGTTCAAAGAGAATACAGTCGCCGAGCTATTCGTCGTTCGATAATTCGACGAGAACGATACGGAATGGTTAGCACACGGAAGAACGATACGAAATGGTTAAGACAAGTAGTGATTCAGCGAGGAACTACTATGACACGGAACTGTGACACAGAACTGTTCATTTATTTTTATAATCTTTCTCAAACGACTAATAACAGGGATAATTATTCCACTTCGCCGAAAGCAGAACATTAGGCTACTGATGAAAGCTGAATCCGCGTTTCACCCACACCGCTTCATGCATCGAAGGAACAGTGATAGCAAAGCGATGACTCCGCTGGTGCAGTGGATAGCACATACTCTCGGTAAGAGTGAAAAGTGGGTTCAACTTCAGCTAAGGTCGAATGGTTTACACATCACTCAAGATAATTAGATTTATAATCCGATTTTCACAAAGCTAGTAAAAATTAATGAAACAAAAATCTAGTTTAAGCAAAACAGAGTTTGTTGCAATTCAACGCGAAAAATTTCTGCCAACATTTGAGAAATAAGTAGATTTTTTGCTTCACACATCATGTCACTCGCTACTGGGATTTGTCCCCCATCATTTTTTTACTTCTTTGGAGGTACAACTGCTTGGAACCTATTGCCCACGTTTTCAAGAAATGAAGAACGAGTACTACTGTTGTGCACTGACGAAAATGTCAGAACCAAATTGAATGTAGTTCTTTTTTTTTCTTGTGAGACATAGCATTATTTGAAGCGTTGTTTTGAGTAGAAATTCGCGGCTTGCTTCAGAATCTAATATATTGAATGAATTGATCGCTTACTATATAAAACAACGCTTTGAAGTTTTCAAATGATCTCTTAAAGGTTTTGAGAAGCTGAGATAAGATCACTGAGGAGTTTAAACCTTGTACAAATGCAATAAGATATAACTATACGAAAAGTTGGATGACAAATTTATTTCCTCTCACATCGTGGAGACATGTATGAAAATGACGGCGCTCTATAAACATACACTTTGATGAGAAATAGAGCGTTCAAAAGGTGAACATCGAGGCACTTGCCCAACGTCATCTCACTCAAATTCATGACAACGTTCACTTTACCTTCACCTTTTGAATCGCTAATTCCATCAAAAGGTTCTTCTTCGTTGAGACAAGACTTGAAGCCTTGATGGTGGTTCTCTTCGATACGGCTAATTCTAGAATGGCTTTCCTTTTGCTTTCTCCTATTAATGTAATATGTTTATTCTTCACCGCTCCTTGAATACTTACGTAAAATTCCGTATTAATTCTTCATTTGACTATAAGATGACCTCTTGGTCAAGAGATGTTATTTCATGTACATGTCAAATTTGAGAGGTTAATGGTACATCAAACTTAACAAAAGCGAGGCCTTCTAGAGCCTTGTTACCGGGAAGTTCCACAGAGAACCTTTGTCGTCGCGAATATTTTATCTTTGAGAAAGACGGGATTTTATGTCACAGTATCACAAATGAGGAGGAGGGAACCGAGTGCAAGTCTCGCCATTGGAGGAGTTGACTTACTAATTGAAGGCTGTATTTGAGTAGTCTCTTTCATGCAGCTTGATGTTACTTAACATTTGACATGCTATTATCTTCACAAATCGTTTTTATGTGCTTCGGATCCTCTATACACCTTTTTTGAAGGATTTTTGAATTAAACCTCTGAATGAGGTTTCAATGGTGTGCTTGTCTTTTGGAAAAAAAAGTCTCCTTGCGAGCTGTGAGAACAAGAATATAACTATGTACCACATCTGAGTGTTTTTCGCTAGGCACAGCTTTTCTCTCAGGATTTTACACCCATACGATATCGTAAATCTCAACGATTTCAAGATATGATTAGTTTTTGGGAAAGACTTCTTAGTGCGTCGTTTCAGCTAGAAGAATATTGGGTTTTACACTCGTCGCTCACCGCACGCAGCACGTAGATTGTGTTGCGCGATCGACACCGCGTCGAGTTTGAAATTCATTAATCTTTAGCTGTAACAACAGATTAAAACGTCTTTCTCAAAAAAAGCATATCATTTAGATCGTTGAGATTTTTGCTATCGAATGCCTATTGAAAGTCTGAGTGAAAACCTCTGTCCAGCGAAAGATGCTTGAGTGTGAAAGAAAATTTTACTCCACCTTTACAGTATCATATAAAGACCACTTGAAAAATAACCTATGCCCTTCGGATTTATGATATCCAAGCTGTTAAATAATTACTAAAACCTCAAAAAGCAATAAAAACATCCTCTTTGGATATAGGTATGTATAGGGAAAAAATACCAAGAATACTCCTCTCGAGACACATATTGCTGAGCAAAAGTTTGCATAATGTCGATGTTCTAAGCCTTTCATTCAAACACGGTTATCGCTTTTCTCTCAGATTTCTTTCACTGTCCCTAAGTGCTTAATCTTTCTCACGCTCGTCAACTCCGTATAATTGGTTATAAGCGAATAATTGATATAAACTTAGTTACAGTGAGATGTTTCGATGAACAGGTTTCGAATAGATCATGCGTAATAATTTTTGATAGATTACTAGCTGTTCTCCAATTTTTATTTGCCGTGGTGACTCTTAGGCCCTGTATCAAACTAGAAAAAGACCAAAATTAAAAATTTCCTCGTGATTTCCTTTGTACAATGCAATACAACTGAGGGAATGCCAAATTCAATGCTATTGCATAGTAAACCAGTGTTTTTTTTCTATAGAAGACACGTATAACAAATCAATAGCATATGAGCGAGCAAGGAAGTCTTTTCCTACCAAAATAATATATGAATTACGAAACTCTACACCAAACGATAAAAAAATAGTTAATCAAACAACAAAGATCACGCAATTCGCTCTGTGCGCATCGATTTCTATAGCCGTGCGTTATGGGCTAAAGAGGGTTCCTGGAGATCCTGAAAATGTCGAAGAACTGCCATACCGATGCCACTCTAATAGAGAGCTGTGTGGCAAGTCCGCTCATCTTGTAAATGGTCTGATGAAAAGGGTGTAAAACTCGCTTTTAGTTGAGTCTACAAAAAAGTCTGGAATTTTAGAAAGCGCGAATCAATATATGGCTGGACTTGCGAGCGATTCCATCATGATTTCGCTGCTGGCTACAGTCTCGACAGTGTTGGGATGTGGGTGTGATGCCTGCAGGCCAAGGTAGTAAATAGAAGATTGTCTACAGGTGCTCCGAGTCCCACATAAAAGTTTATAAGCTCACGTTAGATTGAATGTATTTAAAACTTCATCGGTACTTTAGAGCTGTCACTCAAGCGCTTTGACGAAAAATCTTGAATTTCAATTTTTTGGAATATAACTCAAAAGCCACTCAAAAGTTATTCATTCCTCAAATTATTCACTGAAAACTTATCAAAATTTTTTCAGCGCGAACAAGGACGTTCACAGTTACGGGCTTCACAACTTTGCCGGTTTCCATGGTTTATACTAGTGTTGCCAATTCTGCTAGGATATCTGGCATTGCAACTAGCCAAACCGGAGCTAAGGCATCTGTAGAAACGTCTTGTGATGCAAACAGTGAGCTCAAATTTGTAGACTCACCTTTACTTACAGATTTCCGGGGGAAGTAGAAAACCGAGTTTGAACTGCCAAAAGGTTGGGAAAAAGTTCTGAGAAAATGCTTGTAAAACACAAAAGTCCTGCTATCTCTAAAACTCGGCATCAATGAAGAAATTCAAAATTTCTCACAAAGTGCTCCTTTCTTTATTTGAACTTTGCACAAGGTGGTAATTTCCTTCTTTTCCTCAGAACTTGGTGGCTAACGTTTCGGCGGCACGCCTTCCCCAGGGTCTGGACGTATAAACCATATCTTATCTGACTACTCGGTTGATATTTTACAACCATCAAAAATCTAACAGAAAAGAAGTCAACAGTCTAATCATTCTGAAAAACCTCACCTTATTTGGTTTTTGAGAGCGGTCACAGATCTAGTGTGACACAATTTGCAAATAAAACCATACTCAGACTAGGAGACGAATTTGAGATAAGGTGCCATATCAGTTGTTATGTTTAGGCATTCCCCCTCTCTGTTCAAATCCGTTAGTCTGCGGTTTATCCAATAAGCCTCAAGTGCTGTTCGAGCTGATGTTTTTGATTCTCGTCAAAGGATTTCCACTGCCACATCTAACTCCGTATCGTTATGGTTTCCACTGTGTGCCCCCAAAAGCTTACTTGTTCTGCTATTGTCTTTCCCACCTAAGTGTTCTTGACGCGGATCCAAAAAGGTCTTCCTGTCTCGCCAATATATTCTTCACCGCATGTTGCGCACGAGATCAGGTATATCTTACTCAAACTCGTGCAATCTCCCTCTCTACAATTAGGGCATATTTCACAATTGCCAGTCTTACACAAACGGTCATCCAAACGATTCCGAATCAGTCGGCGACGCAAGTTATTAGGAGGATTTTTTATAATTATTAAGGAGTTTTCCAGACCACTGCTTCTTAAACACCTTTTTATAACTACGCCTAATTCATTCGTTATAAAAGATAGTTTCAAAAGTATTTTGCAGTCTAGGTTTAGAACAACATCGTTCTCGTTATTAATGTTACGGGGATTAACTCTCCTTATTGACCTAACTTCAGTGGCTGATCTTTCTTAGCCATTTATAAGTACTACCTTTCGTGCCAAACGTGATGACTTTCTCTCTCCCCACTCCCCGCACAAACACTTGTGGCCGTTCGATAGATTTTCGAGCGAGCGCTCTTTTCGTGTCTGAGGGGTGAGAATAAAGATAGTGCACTAATATGTTTTTATTACTTGTTTTTCGATATCATTTTATTATGTAGCAATTTTCAGAAAGATGAAATCGAACGTTCAAAAATGGGAGCCAGTTTTCTTCAAGTTTCTTCCAGGTAAATTCAATGTGTTCTGATTGACTGTTTTGAAAGATGACAACATATGTTCACTTCCTCGTAGAGTAGTGGACCACGACTGAGAACTAGAGCTTTTACTTTAGGCATGAAATCAATGGCAAGGCTTGGTGCGAATGGTTGTCCCATTGTCAGCCCTCTAATTTGTGCAAAATATTTCCCCGACCACCTAAAGATTGAACTGCTCAGGCTCTCCTGCAAAAGAGTCATGAGTTGTTGAATTCACATGCGGTACATATTTACTATCAATTCACTTTCTACCAGCAATTCGTGATTTGCTTGTAGTGCGGAATCATTCGATACGTTCGTGTTAGTGCAGTAACATCGAATGATTCCATTACATACGTGTGATTTGGCCGTGCACGATTTAGGTGTTCTAGGAAATTTTGGTGCTAGGTAGATACGCTGGTATGAATTTCAATAGTTGTGACAAAATGGGGCTCAAAACCATGTTATTCGATCCGTCGGCCGCCTACACAGCTAATGATCGGTCTAACTTTGAATGTTGAACGATCGGTATACTTTAGATCATTATTAGAGGTGAGTTTATGTGTTTTAATGAGTGTGTATAGGGAGGAACAAATTGGTATTTCAGGCCTAGGTTGACGGATTATCGATTGTTGTGCACCACCTGCCCTTAGCGTTTTACTCATTCTTTGTTTAACTTTCGCTATTGTGTTTTACATTCCTCTTCAGTGGATGACTGATAAGGGGTAACATGATGAAAATATTTTACCTTATTTCAGCATTCAACTAGTGAAGAATACCTACAAATTCCCACCTTTATCACTAATAGATAACCAAATTCTTTTAGTGTTTATTAGCACCCGAATCTGGCGCATACGATGTTCTTCTCCAGTGAGTTAAATTCGAAATAAATTTTTTTCGATCAGTACCTATTCAGGGAGCGCATGTGGCGCAGTGGTTAGAGGTGCCCTGCGTCACACACGAGGTCAATGATGCGATATCGCGCTCATGGCTCACCAAGCCATCCATCCCTCCAGGGTCGCTAAATTGGTACCAGACAGGTTTCAGACTTGTCCGGGAGGATAAGCAGACTCGGTTCAGCGGGAGGCCTCCGCGAGTCATTGTAAAGGCCAGATATGCATTCAATCACCTCAACGAAGTTAAAAAATGAAGTCGAATGAATGGCGCATCCCTCAGGGATTGATCAACGCCGAGAGCTTTATCCTTTATCCTTTTACCTATTCAGTATACGGAGAACTTCGTACGAAAATAAAGTGAAAGTTGAGTCAACTTCAATGATAGGTTGCTGTTGTACGAAGAATGTTCTTGGAAAAGGAGGTGGTGGTAATGTCACCAATAGTGATGTTGATAATGTAATGTTGAACCAAATCTACTATTCCTACTTCCGCTTTATAACGCAGTTGATCCTGGACTTCGTGTAAATTACATGCAATACTGCGCATTATTGTTTTGGAAATGGCTGAGCAGGGGAAAAGCTAGGACTCAATTCGAACTCATGACAACTAAATCTTTTGCGGGAGTACCTGAGTTCTTCAATCTTTAGGTGGTCGGGGAAATATTTTGCGCAAATTAGTGGGCTGACAATGGGGCAACGATTGGCACCAAGCCTTGCCATTGAATTCATGTCTAAAGTGGAAGCTCCAGTTCTCAGTCGTGGTCCACTACTCTATTATCGATATATAGATGATTGTCTTATTATGCTCAACACAGGAGGGAGTGAGCATATGTTTTGATCTTTCAAACAGTCAATCAGAGCACATTGAATTTACCTGGAAGAAACTTAAAGAAAACTGGCTTCCATTTTTGAACGTTCGAATTCACCTTTCTGAAAGTGGCTGCATAACAAAATGGTATCGAAAAATAAGTAATAAAGACATATTAGGGCACTGTCTTTCTTCTCGCCCCTCAAACACGAAAAGAGCGCTCGTTAGGAACTTGTACCGAACGGCTACAAATGTTTGTATGGCGAGTGGGGAGAGAGAAGAGTCATTACGTTTTGCACGAAGGATAGCCATTCCAAATCGTTGCGAAAGATCAGCAACTGAAGCTAGGTCAATAAGGAGAGTTAAGTTCCATAACATTAATAACGAGATCGATGTTGTTTCAAACCTAGACGGGAAAATACTTTCGAAACTTTTTTTAATAACGAATGAAATAAGCGTAGTTATAAAAAGGTGTTTAAGAAGCAGTGGTCTGGAAAACTTTGTAATAATCATAGAAAACCCTCCTAATAATTTACGTCGCCAATTGATTCGGAATCGTTTGGATGACCGTTTGTGTAAGACTGACAATTGTTCCCTTCATTATTATTTTAGCCAACATGTCATGTGGTCTGGTAAAGGCTCTTGTACAGCCCGAGACACGCGCTTCATCCCTACAGACTCATCAGCCGGGCAGAACCCGTCGTCCGTCGATCCTTTCATACTCAGTTCTATATAAAAGGTATAATATGATGGAGGTACCAGTCAGCTAGCAATCGAGTGCGAAAACACTCGGTGTTGGGTGAGTGTTTCACCTGACAAAGAGTGTAAGGCATAGGTCATCGATAACTATATATAAGGAGTGTGACGCTCCCGAGAGAACTGACTATGAAAGGATCGACGGACGACGGGTTCTGCCCGGCTGATGAGTCTGTAGGGACGAAGCGCGTGTCTCGGGCTGTACAAGAGCCTTTACCAGACCACATGACATATTGGCTCAAATAATAATGAAGAGATCTATTGGGGTTTGAGCGTGGTCTTAATAACGCACTCGAAGGAAAGGTATAATATGATGGAGGTACCAGCCAGCGAGCAATCGAGTGCGAAAACACTCGGTGTTGGGTGAGTGTTTCACCTGACAAAGAGTGTAAGGCATAGGTCGTCGATAACTATATATAAGGAGTGTGACGCTCCCGAGAGAACTGACTATGAAAGGATCGACGGACGACGGGTTCTGCCCGGCTGATGAGTCTGTAGGGACGAAGCGCGTGTCTCGGGCTGTACAAGAGCCTTTACCAGACCACATGACATGTTGGCTCAAATAATAATAAAGGGATCTATTGGGGTTTGAGCGTGGTCTTAATAACGCACTCGAAGGAAAGGTATAACTGACAATTGTAAAATATGCCTAATTGTAGAGAGGGAGAGTGCACGAGTTCGGGTGAAATATACCTGATCTCGTGCACAACATGCGGTGAAGAATACATTGGCGAGACAGAAAGATCACTTTGGATCCGCGTCAAAGAACACTTAAGAGAGAAAGACAACAGCAGATGAAGTAAGCCTTTGGGGGTACACTGTAGAAAAACATAACTATACGGACTCAGATGTGGTAGTGGAAATCCTTTGACAAGAATCAAAAACATCGGCGCGAACAACCTTTGAGGCTTATTGGATAAACTGCAGACTAACGGATTTGAACAGAGAGGGGGAATGCCTAAACATAACAACTGATATGGCACCTTATCTCAAATTCATCTCCTAGTCTGAGTATGGTTTATTTTGCAAATTGTGTCACACTAGTTCTGTGACAGCTCTCAAAAACCAAAAAAGGTGGGGTTTTTTTGAAATGACTAGAATGTTGAATCCTTTCCTACTAGATTTCTAGTGCTTGCAAAATATTAACCGAATAATCAGATATGATATGATGCACACGTCTAGGCTCTGACGAAGCCGTTGCCACAGAAGAGGTTGGCCATCAAGTTTTGAGGAAGAGAAGGAAATACCAAAAATACCAATCTCGTGCAAGGTTTAATTAAAAGGGTTTGCAAAATACTTATGCGTCTATCACACCCGAGCAAAGACAGAACTAATAGCCAAAGTACTCTCCTTCAGCTTTAAGCACTTCCTCCCATTTCTCCGGCAAAAGATCGGCTCCGCGAGCATAAAGTTCCGATTTCTTGCTGGTGAAGAAATAAATGACCGAATTGTGCAATTCAACATCGATACTAAACTTTTTGTCGCGTAACCAGTGCTCCATTAAACTAAACAAATGATAGTCGTTTGGAGCTAAAAGCGGACTGTATGGAGGGTGTTTAGGATTGGTCCAATCATCATCGCTCAACCATTTCTTGGTCAGTTTTTGCGGTTTGAAACCAGATTGATGCGTTCACTTGCCACCATTGCATTTGAACCCAACAGTCAATCGTGCATCATCAACAATCTAATTTACTTGCTGTTAACTCCATCTTGATTTAAGTAGATAAATTGTATACCAATCAAAGCGGAAGAAGATGGCCTTTTAAAGAGCTCAAAACACAAAAAATGGCCGACACGCAAAAAACTTTCAAGCATTTTCTCAGAACTTTATGTGCAACCTATTAACATGGCATGAGTGGCCTCATATAATGTTGTTTGGAACACTTTCAAGCTAGCTCTTCAAACTTGTGCACAAAAATTTGCTCTCCAGGTCTATGACGTTCTTGAAAACCAAGCTCGAAGTGCACTTTTACCTGATGCTATAATCTCGACCATTTTGAGTCAGCTTCAAGTCAAAGTCACATACGAGCCATTGAATTGCGAGAATCTTCTTCTTACTCTAGCGGATCAAGCTCAGCGTAAGTATTCAATATTAAATAAACGTTTAAAGGTTACATGGAAATACCAATATGCATTAAAAAGCAGGGAAGAATAACATGCATCAGAAAATGCTGTGTACGGTTATGCACAAAGAACAGGTGCCTTCTCAAGAATTACCAAAAAGTATTCTCGAAGATGGAAAAAAATTATCACTGGCGTATTGATAATGCTAAGCTATTGAAAGTTCTGTTTATGGTTCAAGAAATTTCAAAAATTGAAAAAAATTTCGAAGTGATCCTTACTTTTCCACTTTCTATTGCTGCAGAAGTTGTCTTTGAAAGCTTTGAAGTTTCTTGCAGTGGACGCAAACAAAGGCTACTGCATCATTGCCGATAACATAGTAACGGGAATTTGCACTGTCACAGCGAATATGATGTGCACTCCACCAAATCCAGCAGTGACAATCACTTCTGTTCCAGTCAATCATACATTAATCTCAGGAACTCTTATGGTTGGAACAGATTTCTTTCTTGTACAAAATCATTTTACAAGCAAAAAATTATGTAGACTACAAACATTATTATGGCGAATTGGTCGAGAGCGATGTGGCAAAATGTGGTAAACAGAGCTGTTCGAATGTTTGGCATCGAGTCCACTTGGACTGCCGTTCTTTTCAGCATTCGCCACTGTCGACGCAAACTGAAAGTTATGATGAGTTTGAGACAACTCATATTTCTTTAATTGATGATCACTGAAGCATTAAAGAAACAATAAAAAGAAAAATCACATGGGTGTCGCTCGTTAGAGTAGCACGGAAGATCAAATTATCTAACGTGATGAATTTTGAATTAGTGCCTCTATCAGGAAGTACAAGAAAAGCTCGAAAGACGTCGAAAAAGGATTTTTTTCTCCAATCATTCTACATTTCAGTACTACGAGATTGTACAAGCGACAAAAAATTCATATGGATCTCTCAAAAGACGTGTGATCGGCAAGAACTCTCGCTATTGAAAGTCTAAGCAAAGCTTATAAATTTTGATGAAAACGAGTTTTACATCTATAACATCAGATTATTCATAAGCTCTAATATGTGGGTAGCGTCATTTTGGCAGCTGTTTGACTTTTCCAAGAGCATCAGGGACTGTCGTTTTACATAACTTGCAGCACATTTTTTGAAGACAAGTTCTACAGAATCTGCTAATCCGAGCGCAGAAAAATAGGCTCTTGACCTGAAATGCATGTCAATTTTTCTAGTCGCTATAAGCTGTAAGGATGAGACTACTTTAGCAGAAATTTCACTCAGTGGGCCAGATCCTGCAGCAGCGCGGATTGCCTTCGGTTCCCGCTTATTGATTTGTAATGCTACGCTAAAAAATCCTTATTTTGAATAAAGCTTTTAATCGGTTAAACCTAAGATTATAATTGAATTTTCAAGAGGGAATTTTACAAATGAGGATATCGATTGACAAAAACTAAGTGCAACCTTCCCTTAGGACCAACTATCTTTTGATACCGGCATAATTAGATTGAATCAGCGGCTTTTTTCCTAATAAGCTGCTCCGATGTTGGTAATAATAGTATTTATCAAGTGCTAGCAATGCAGTACTTTGTCGTAATATGGCAATGAAGTGAAACAGCAGGACATTATAACACAGTGCCTAACGTTTCGATGAGTCTCGCTTTCTTCAAAGCCTGAAGAGGTCAAATTGATTTGTAATCCACTCAGTCAAACACTTCCATAATCTCGGTAGAAAACGCGAGAGACAAATTTTCATATCGCGTAGTAAGAAAATTCGTTTTAGAACGCTTACAATTAAGATTTTTTAAGTTCTGCAGCGGTGCATTTTTAGGCCTTTACTATGTATCTAAAAGGCTTGCAGAGTTTTGAGCGAGGTAGTTTCCGATTTCTGCGCGAGGAGAGTGGATTTGATGCTGAAGTCTACTCCTTTATGCTTTTGCTCTCTATGTGTGCCTAGTGGGATTTTGGGTCAGAATTAAGTTTTCCAGCTAGGTGATCTTTTACACGGATGCAGAGTGGTCTACCCGTTTTGCGACAAGATTCATCTCCGCATATGTTGCAGAGATTAGGTATATTGTACTAGATCTCATGCATTTGCCGTCCTATGTTGGCACAACTTGGCAGCCCTTTCTTATGGCAGGAGACGTAACTGGCGAACACACTTATACATGTGAGACGATCCTACCCGAACTTTTAGGAATCCTAGACCGCTCTTGACTGCTAGCAGTTTTCAATAAGTATTTACCTGCATAGCTTCTTCATGTCCAAGGGTGATATTCACTTTTTTCGGAAGTTGAGTAACAGGACATACGAGGAGGATTAGGACAGGACACGGGAATAACCTAGAACTTATATTTTCTTCTGCTAAAAGCTCTTACTGGCCACATTTTTTTAAGCACAAGTGAAGTAAAGACTGTTAGGGCATAAAGAGGAATTGCACGCATACTACATATTCTCTTATTTTTTGCAAAGTCTAATCCGCGTAAGACATCCAAGCGGTACAATGTTTGATACACCACGAAAAAAATCAGCAAGGTGTTTCTATCCTTATTGATTGGACTTTCAACCTGAGAAAGGACTTGCGTCCATTAAATCACTTACATTTCCCGCCCCAGTCTGTAAGGCCCAGCTTCCGATATCATGAAATTGCAGGCGATTTGGAAATGGGAAAGTTTGGTAGAAGAACCGAGTTCAAAAATTGAACAGTTGTCTCTCGTTTGCCTGCACCTACTCGGTATTCCTATCCTTCTGTACCCTGCATACCAAAGATTTATGGTTTCAGAATAAACTGTTAGCAAAGACGTAGGTTCACTATGTGAGCACGGAACTATCGATGATTTACTCTGATATTCCTGTCACATAGATGCACTTACAGACCACATGAAAGGGGGGTGCTTGCTTATCGGGAAAAACGCGACCAAGTGAAACATGTAACCTTAAGTCTCCAGCTTACTGAAGCCGTTACTAGCCCACTCTGATTTTAAAATTCCTCTCGGCAAGATGTTTTCCATTTAACCAAAAGATCCTTCTAAGGAACCCTCACCCTACACTACGCAGAAGCCACCGATACATTTTATATTTTCGACACACATACTATGAAAGTCTCGCTCAAAGGATTTGGGATTGCACCCCCACCACCCCCTAAAGAATGGTTCTTTTTTCAAAGAACATTATAAGGGAATAACATCGGTGCTCAACGCAAAGCAAGTCAAAAGTTTATATAGTTGTTGTACTTAATGACAGGAATACATAGATGCAAAAATCCCGACCACACACGCATTTGCGCAAATGCCCCTAACCACCGCACCCCCCACCCCCCACCCCCCCCCCCCCACCCACAGAGTCTTCCGCACGTCTCTGATGACAATAACCCACCCCCCCATGATCCGTGCGTGCCTAGTCGAATGGCGAGCGGTGGTGGTGGGGGAACTAGCAAATATGTGGACTCAAGGACAACGAATTGAAAATAAAGCTCATTAATTAGTAAGAAATGCCGCCATTGATGACAAACACATTGATGAGCCCCTGCTTAATCAGATAAGTTGTGTGGCCCTGCTCGTATCATGTAACCTACCCCCTCTCGCCCGATGATTAGGTACGTATTTGGCCACAAAATACTCTTGCACGAGAATGCTGACAAAAACGTCTGCGACTGCAAGTTTGCCGTCAAATAGTGTACACTTTAACAGCAAACAAACTACTTGACTCCCGCTACACACAACGACACGAGTCTAAGAGACAACACTAGACAAATTCAGGGGGAGGGGAAAGTATTGGAAGAATTATTTGTGTTGACGCATAATGAAAAAGTGCACCAGAGTTGGGAATAATACAAATAACTCAGCCAAGAACCAAATGTTGTTTAAAGGTACAACGTTAGGGGGTTTATAAAATATGGACGTAGATTTCTATGAGACTTTGGATTCAAGCAGAAGACCAGAAAGCAGAATGATAGGAACAAACTTTTGCAATACGGGAAAAATGCCAGAGTTTCTTGCATTGCATAGTGATATCCCCCCTCCCCCCCTTCAGGACCTACTCGACCAATGCGATTTTGTTTTCTGGTCCAATCATTTGGTAATCCACCCACTCCTCAGGTAAAACCCCCCCCAGGAAACGATTTACTTTTTGTGTCGGCTGAATACATGTCAACTACACGCACACATCAGACTGTACAACAAACTAAACCAACAGATTGTCAGTTACACGTGCAAGAACCACGGAATTGTATCAGGAAGGCTAGGTTGCATGGTCTCCTACAGAAATGCTTCTGGCTGGGTGCATTTGGTTTTAGAGACTAGGTCGACGGACAACACGAGAGAATCAAGGCGAATCATACCAGCGGATCATGACAGCCCCAAGGCGGCACCTGTAACTCTATTACACGTGTGAGTGCCTGCAAGAGCACTGGTGACGCTGACACTCGTCGTCGTTTGAATGCAGACGGTAGTCAACGCCAAGTAAATTAAATTCGCCCGTAAAACCAATGCACCATTACAGGTGTTACAAGGCTGACCGTGACATGGGAAGTATCTCCGGACGCAACAAGGCAAGACCTTGGAAAATACTAGTAAGAGTTTGAATAAGTAGGTAAACATGTTTACAAACGAGGTAAAAAGAGGATTTGGGACATTGAATAGTGGTCCAAATTTGAAGAACCTTTTTTTCAGAATGTTAAAACCCGAAAAAAGGATTAGACGTTACAAAAAAAAAGATTAAACGTAAAAACACTACAACTTTGTCAATATAAAAAATAAGATTGATAATGATGATAAAATATGAGGAAA
>JAHQIW010002813.1:0-27110 GCA_019055375.1 Parelaphostrongylus tenuis | reverse complement strand
TTTCCTTTTCATGTGAAGTTTTCTATTCCTGTAACTGCCGGAAGATTGATCTACTTTGGTTTTCAAACGATATTCGAGGGATTGAGATGGTAGGGGTATTCCATGAAGTTGGTAGCTAAATAGTCGTAAAGTATAAGGAAAGTATCGTAGTTATATTTACGTATAATTCATAAGTCAGTAATGAAATCCTAGCAAGTCTGCTGACACTTATAACTGAGAGAAACACTTATGGAGCTCACATTACTTACTAGTGGACTTGGACAACCTTGTTAGGGGTTTCCCTTTTATATGAGAAAATTCTCAGTTCTTGTATAACCGGAAAACCGTTCTACTTTTGGTTTTTGCACGGTATCCGACGAACTCACATAGTGGGAGTACCACATAAAGATTAGTAATTTTATAATCCATAGATATTACCTCTGAATAACTAAATCATAAAGAAGTATCGTAGTCATATTTCGTATGTCATAAAGTCGTGACAAGTTTGGTGGCTTTTATTACAGACACAAGCGTTTACGAGGTCCTAGTAGTTACTGTTGCTTGTGGCCTTGAAGTACTTTGGTAGAGATTTCCTTTTCAGGTCGAAAAACTTTTATCTCTGTAAAGGACCGTAAAATCGATCTATTTCTGACTTTCACTGTAACAGACAGTTTGACGTGGCAGAGGTATAATCTAAAAGTGATGCTCAAATATTCCATAGGTATTTTGTTTTGAAGATTTACAATCGTTAAATTTCGTATAATTCGTGAGTCAGCCATGAAAGCGATACGAATTTGGTGACATTATCACTCACACAAACACTTCAAGAGCTCCCATTAAGTTAGTTGTGCACTTGTAGTGCCATGGTAGGGCTTTCCTTCTTATGCGGAGAGAATTATTCTAGATGACATTTGGAGAATTTAATTACTTTTGGTTTTTACACTGTAGCCGATTGGCTAAGATGGTTGGGGTATCACAAAAAATTAGTATTCGAGTTATCCGTAGATTTTCGTTTGGATGACTACGTCTTGAAAAAGTATAGTAGTTACACTCTCTATAATTCGTAAGTCGGTCTTGAAATCGTAACAAGTTGGGTGGCACTTATAACTGTGAGAAACACTTATGGAGCTCTCAGTAGTTACTTGTGGATTAAAGTACCTTAGTAGCTGTCTTGCTAACTCATGAACTCTTAACATGAACGGACTCCTTCACTTTTAGTGCGCGGCTAGACCTATTGATATCAAGACGAAAATTAAAGTGCTGAATACTGTTTGAAAACAAGCGTTGAGGTCTCATTGATTCCTGCGAAATGTTCACAAATCTTCTATTCTTCTGTGTCCCTATTTAGTAAGCTATACGACGGTAATTTCTGTGATAATCTCATTTCTTTCGATTTTGACGTGGTAATCGGCTGACTGAGATTTCAGCGGTTTCAGAAAAAATAATGATATCAGGTTTGTGGATGATTTTCTCCCAATTCAGGACTATAAGTGGCTGTAATATAAAGGACTCCTCCTAGTAATTTAAGGTTTTTCGAAACCTTGTAGGAGTACCTCGAGAATGAATTGATGCATGTAAATCTTAATTCAATAACAGTAACCATAGGTAATCGAAAATCCCCTTATGGATTGCTAGGCAACTCAAGGACTAATTGAATAAATGAACATCTTCACCGTTTTTTACATCTTGTGGCGTATTGGTCTCTAAGTGAAAATCGAAGTGCTGATATAATCTAAAATAAAGCTTAGAAGCTGGATTGGTTTTTAAAAAAAGCTCGTAAAGTTTTGTTGTTTACTATTTGTGGTGGGTTTCATGGCGATGTAGAATAACATAATTTTCAGTCTCAAATAGAAGTAGAGGACTTGTAGTATTTCTAAAACTGCTGTCTACTTCCGATCTCAGCGTAACTGTCGATAGGCCAAGATGGTAGTAGGATCTTCACAAAGGTGGTAGTGAATTCAGTAAGTAATCTTCCAGATGACGTTTACTTCATAAATACTTGCTTTAAAACTGTCATCGTCCGCAAAATCTTGGGAAAATGTTTCTCTTTTCAACTAAGAGAAACTCATAGTAGACTCGCCCAGGATTTTAAGGGATTGGGAAATATTTTGTTAATTATATGTTTCCCTTCACTAGCATTGAATTATTCTCATGGCTGCCCTTTCTAATTGCTACCAGGCTTATGAACTGATTGCAAAAGCGACTTTGTTCAACCTTTTGTATATTTTCTGGCTTTTGTGTCAGGGTGATGAGAATTGAAATGTAATTTGTCTGCTGTCAGAATTTATCTTCTGTTCGCACCAAATTATAGGTAATGTGAAACTTTGTACACTCTTCAGCCTTATGCTCTGATAAGTAAAAAATAAAAAGAAAAATGCAGTGCTAAAATTCTTCTGAAGTCGAGCGTAGAGTTTTATCATACACGGATTTAAAGTTGAAATTATTTCAAACGAAGAATTGAGATCTCATCGGATCCTTAAAAATGCTCACATTGCATTTCGGACCAAGGTGGTCAGGCGGGCTTAGGTCATTCATCGAAGTTCAAGAAGCTCGATCTTCTTTTTAATCAAATAAAGCACATGTCGAGCTCCATGTCGTAACTTAAAGGCTTGGAATACCTGGTAGGGGTGTTTTAATTTTAATGTCATGCTTACATGTTTCTGTCCAATACGATTAAATCAGGGTATTGCGAAATAGTGCCATCGGATTGCTTACCAAATTATGAACTCATGTTATGAACGGACTTGCTCATCATTTTGTACGCTCTCTGGCCTTTTCATCTTGAAATGAAAATTGAAGTTTGGAAATCTACGTAAAAGTAGGCGTAGAGGTCTTTTGATTCCTCCAAAGCGTCTACAAAACTGAAGAACACTTAGGGTTGCCCGTAGTAACTTGCCAATTGCATAGTACTAGTAAGGGTTCTTGAATAATAGTTCGATAGATTTTGTTGCCTACAGTTCAATACTGCAGGATTTTTTTCTATAATGCTGAACGAAAATTTGCGATGATTCTAAAATAGCAATATACTTTGGTCTTTACCCGATAGCCAAAGCACTGTGTGATAGTGGGAGCATAAAGAAATTGGTGGCCTAATCACCATAGATATTCCCCTCGCATGATGAGTTCTCTAACGAATATACCAGTTACATGTCGAACAACTACTGGACTTCGTTAAACCTCTGCAAGTTCGTTAACTCCTATAACTGAGCACATGTTGTGAGAAACACTTCTTGTGTTCCCGTTGTAATTTGTGGACTTGAGTCCTAGTAGGGAGGGGTATTTTAGGAAGTGATTTGATAGTTATTCTATGTTTGCAGGGCACATCTATATCCTTTTTGTCGAGTAAAATTATTCCTTCCTGCAATGAACAAAAAATCCAGTATCAGTTCGTGAATGGCGACTTCCCTTAAATTTGCATGGTAGCCCATGAGCCCATGGTAGAATTCAGAATATCATCCGATGGATATCACATAAAATCGTGTCTAAATTTCTGTCGATATTTCTCATGAATGGTGAGTTCTCAAGCATATCTGTTATATGCCGAAGATATAGTAAAGTGATTCATGAAATCCCAGTAAGCTTGATGACATCTATGACAGGAACATTTATTGGACTTCCACTAGTAACTTAAGGACTTGCAAAACCTGAGGGGTATTTTGGAAAATAATTTGGTATTTGTTCTTTGACAACACGTAACTGTTCCTCTAATGTAGGGTGAAATTTTCAGTCATTGTAGTGGACGGTTAAGCTGCACTTAATCTGAAATAGCTGTCGACTTTGGTCCTTACGCGGTAGCCGACGGACTAAGATGGTAGGTGTTGAACAAAAAAGTTTTGGTCAAATTTCGCTTAATGATTTCTCTTGAATGATTAATTCTTCAAAACAATATTATAGTCATGTGCTGACAAATCGTAAAGTTATCCATGAAGTAACAGCAGATTTCTTGGCGCTTGTAAGTGAGAGAAACACTTCTTGTGCTCCTTGTAATAGCTTATGAACCTGCAAAGCCCTGGTGGGGTTATTTTAAGAACTGATTTGTAGTTCGTTCTCCGCAAAATCATCCACATAGCGACGGACTGAGATGGTAGGGGTGTCACAAAAAAAATGGCAGCCACGTCCTTTTAAGTGTTACTGTTGAATGAGCTTTTCAGCACGCACAACAGTTTTATGCTGGGCAACCTGTATAAGTCATTCCTGAAGCCTTTGTTGTTCGTTGAGGATTATGACTGAGAAAAACACTTGTTGGACTCCCTGTTATAACTTATGCACATGCGAATCCCTATAAGGGTATGTCAGAAAGCATTGCCGTTCCCTCCATAAGAGTAAGATTGTGTTTCCTTTATGATCGAGAAATCCCGTAGATTTTCCTCTTAAATTAGTAATCTGACTTCAGTGTTGCATTGTAGCGGGCGGACACAGATGCTAGGGGTAAACAGAAACTAGTAATCAGATTTCTGTAGCAATAATTTTTTCTTCCAAAAATGACTACAATATAGTAAGATTGACCAAATAAAACGTTGTCAAGCTTTAATAGGATATTCTCTCGATTGAGAAGTACGCGATAAATACATGATAAAGTCATTTAAGAAATTCGAAAATTTTGTTTGCAATTTTGACTGATAGAAACATTTTAAGGGCTCTCTATAGAAACTGTAAGCTTTAAATGGCAGGAATACTTTAGAAAATAACCCACACCTCCTATCCAATGGCTAGCCAACTCATGAGTTTGAAACGTAAACGGACGTGCTCACCGCTTTGTGAATCCAGCGGGCTTTTTGATCTGAAAATGAAGGTTGAAGTGCTAGAATTTATCTGAAACCAGGCGCAGAGGTGTCGTTGGTTCTGGAAAGTGTCCGGCTTCGCTGTTGCCTTCTTATATAGTAAGGTTTTTGACGGTACAGGATGGAGTAATTTTTACTTCTTTTGATTTTGACTTCGGTAGCCGATGGACTAGGATGGTATGGCTGTCAGAGAAAGAACTCTGTTGAGTTTTTGTGGATATTGCGCCGAAATGATGAGTACCCGATAGCATATATGCGTGACAATTTGCGAAGTTATTGAATAAATCTGAAGAAATCTATTACATAACTAAACTAAAAGAAACGGTTATGGGGCCTACTGCAGTAATTTAAGCGTTTGCAAAATGTGGGAGTGACATTCTGAAAAACAATTGGTAGTTGTTTAATGTTTCGTTTAAATGACTAAGTCTCAAAAAGGTTTTATATTTGTATTTCGTATACTTATGTAAGCCATGAAATCGTAGCAAGTAGAGAAACTTTTAGAGGAGTCCCATTAGTTATTAGTGGAGTATTCAAAGATTCCGTGATGTTCGTTTATATGACTAAGTTTTGAATCCTAAAATTCGTAAGACAGTTATGAAATCGTAATAAGTTGGGTGACACTAATCACTGAGAGAAACACTTATAAAGCTCGTAATAGTTACTTATGGATTTGAACTACCTTAATAAGAGATTTGTTTTCACTTGGAAAAATTTTTCATTTCTTGTTATTACCGGAAAATCTATCTACTTTTGATTATTCACATGGTACCCGAGGGTCTAGGATGGTGGAGGTTTGACAGAAAAATTTGTAATTTAGTATTCCAGAGATCTTCGTTCAAATGACTTAGTCTTGAAGAGATATAATAGTTATTTTTTTGTATAATTCGTCAGTCAGTTATCAAGTCTTAGCGAGTTTAGTGACACATATAACTGAGCGAGACACTTTTAGATCTCCTAATGGTTATTGTGGGCTTAAAAATACTTGGTAGGGGTATGCTTTTTATGCTGAGAAAATTTTCAATAGTTGTAGTAATGGGAAAAACGATCAACCTTTAGTCTTAAACAGTGGCCGACAGGCTGATATTGTATGGGTATCACAAAAAGGTTAGTGATCAATAATCCATGAATATTTCCTTCAATGACTAAGTCTTGAAAAAATTGTAATATTTATTAAGTCAGTTATAAAATCCTGCCAAGTTTAGTGACACATTAAGCCTTGTAGACTTGAAGTATCCTAATAGATGTTTACTTTCTATGTGGAGAAATTTTTCATTTCTTGTGGTAGTCGGGAAATCGTCTGCTTCTGGTTTTTTATTCGGTAGCCGACGGAATAAGATGGTAGGGGTTCGAAAAGTTGTTATTTGACTCTTAGGTAGATTTTGGCTTAGTAACTAAGTTTCAAAGATTTGCAATGGTTATATTTCGTGAAATTCGAAAGAGAGTTATTCCTAACAACCTTGCTGACAGTTATTACTGAGCGAATACTTGTAAATCTCCAAATATTTACTGGTGATCCACAACTACATTGGTAGGAGTTTCCTTTTCATGTGGAATGTTTTTTATTTCTGTAACTTTCGGAAGATTGATCTGCTGTTTTCACGCGGTGGCCTATGTACTGCGATTGTAGGGATTTCCCAAAAAATTGCTAGCTAAATAATCAATAGACATTTCCTTCTAATGAGTAAGTCTTAGGAAGTATAGTAGTTATATTTCGTGAAATTCTTATGCCAGTTATGAAATCCTGACAAGATTAGTGACAGTTATAAGTGAGAGAAACAACTCATAGGGCTCCCTCTAGATCCTTGTGGACTTGAATACATGCGGTATTGGTTTACTTTCTAAGTGGAGAAATTTTTCAATACTTGTGGTAGTCGGAAAATCGATCTGCTTCTGCTTTTTATTCGGTTGCCGACGGAATGAGATGGTAGGGTTCCAAAAGTTGTTATTTAAGTCTCAGATATGTTTTGGCTTAGTAACAAAGTTTCAAAAATTTGTTATGGTTGAATTTCGTGAAATTCGAAAGTGAGTTGCGGAATCCTAACAAGCTTGCTAAAACTTATAACTGAGCGAATTACTTGTAAATCTCCATATATTTACTTATGATCCAGATCTACCTCGGGAGAAGTTTCCTTTTTATGTGAAATGTTCTTTATTCCTGTAAATTTCGGAAGATTGATCTGCTGTTTTCACACGGTGGCCTATTGGACTGAGATTGTAGGGATTTCACAAAAAAGTTGATAGCTAAATAATCAGTAGACATTTCCTTCTAATGACTAAGTCTTAGGAAGTATAATAGTTATATTTCGTGAAATTCGTATGCCAGTTATGAAATCCTAGCAAGATTAGTGACAGTTTTAAGTGAGAGAAACACTTGATAGAGCTCCCTGTAGTTCCTTGTGGACTTGAATGCACCCTGGTATGGGTTTACTTTCTATGTGGAGAAATTTTTCAATTCTTGTGGTAGTCGGAAAATCGATCTGCTTCTGGTTTTTATTCGGTAGCCGACGGAATGAGATGGTAGGGTTCAAAAGTTGTTATTTAAGTCTCAGATATATTTTGGCCTAATAACTAACGTTTCAAAAATTTGTAATGGCTATATTTCGTGAAATTCGAAATTGAGTTGCGGAATCCTAGCAAGCTTGCTGACAGTTATAACTGAGCGAAATTACTTGTAAATCTCCAATATTTACTTATGATCCAGATCTACCTTATTAGAGGTTACCTTTTCATGTGGAATGTTTTTTATTCCTGTAACATTCGGAAGATTGATTTACTGTTTTGACAAGGTGGCCTGTGGACTGAGATAGTAGGGATTTCACAAAAAAATTGGTAGTTTAATAATCAATAGACATTTCCTTTTAATGACTAAGTCTTCTAGAAGTATAATAGTTATATTTCGTAAAATTGGTAAATGAGTTATGTAATCTTAACAAACTTAATGACAATCACAACTGAGAGAAACACTTATAGAGCTCCCAGTAGTTCCTTGTGGACTTGAAATGACCTGGTAGAGCTCTGTGTAGAGAATTTTTCAATTCTTGTGGTAGTCGTAAAATCGTTCTATTTCTGGTTTTTATTCGGTAGTCGACGGAATGCGATGGTAGGTGTTAGAAATTTGGTATTCAAGTATTAGACAGATTTTGGCTTAGGTAACTAAGTCCTAGGGAGGTGTAATAGTTGTATTTCGTATAATTCGTATTTCAGTTGTGGAATTTTACAAGTTTGCTAACAGTTATAACTGAGCAAAACACTTGTAAATGTCCAAATATTTAGTTATGGACTTGAACTGCCATGGTAGGAGTTTCGTTTTCATGTGGGAAATTTTTTATTCCTGTAACTGCGTGAAGACGGTCTACTTTTGATTTTCACACGGTTGCCGATGGACTGAGATGGTAGGGGTTTCCAAAAAACTGGTAGTTAAATAGCCATATCTTTTTTTCTTCTAGTGACGGAATTCTATTTATGATTTTTCCTTCCTTCTTATGTGGGGAAATTTTTATTCGTTGTAATATGTGGAAAATCTCTCTGCTTTTCGCTTTTCCAGTTGCCGAGGAATGAAATGATTGAGGTATCGTGGGAAACCGATAGTGAAATAGTCTTTAGATGTTTTTTCAGATGGTTAAGTCTTCAATAAGTATCATATAAATCACTCATGAAATCGTAACAGATCTGCTGACAGTCACAACTGAGAGAAACTTGTTTTTTATTTCTCATGGTAACTGACAATTCCATCTCTTTTTGGTTTTAACACGGTAGCCGACTTACTGAGATGATTTAGCAGTCATACAGAATTGGTAGTGAACCATTCTTTGGGGGCTATGTTTTGATGATCAAGGCTTGAAAAGTTGCTTGGTCATATTTCGTACATGTCAGTCATAAGGTCATTATAATAGTGATGACGCTTGTAACTGAGCTAAGCACTTATGTTGCTCGCAATGGCCACTTGTGGCCGTGAAGTACCATGGTAGGGGTTTCTTTTATGTGGAGAATTTTTCAGGTCGTTTAAATGACAGTATATTATATTCTACTCATGGTTCTGCTCCCTTGTTACTGTAAAAACTCCCATATGACGAATTCGTGATAAACAATTCATTGACAGCTCGTGAAGTCATTTAAAAATATAGAAACTTATTTTGCAAACGCAAGTAACAGGGATTGGGACATGACAGTTGTGGTTGAGATAATCTTCAGTTTTATGGCATAACAAGGCTTTTGGTTTTTTGAATAGCAATCTGCTTCTGAATGTGACATAGCTTTAGGTCTGAAAAGGTCATGGAGTCCAGAAAGGAACGCTGCTATGCTTTTGTAAGTGTCTCTCTAGTGATGGGTACACGATTAAAATAGGTTAGCAATCTGTAAATTTAAAGAATGTGGCATTCATTCATAACTGTGGCTGAAGAGAACACTTAGAAGGGGTTCTTTACAATGACTCAGAAACTTGCAAGAGATTTTAGAACAATCTGGGAGCTCACCAATAACATCTTATGCTCCCCTTATCCATCCAATAATCAATTAATGAACACAATGTGAATAGATCTGCTCATTGCTTTTTGCACCCGCGCTCGTGGATATGGAAACGAAAATGCGGTGTTCAATTCATCTAAAACCAAGTCTCATTGATTCTTGCGAATAGTTGCGAAGTAGTATCATCACCTTCATGAGTAGTAAGGTTCACGACAGCAGGGATAGTGGTAACTTCCAGTTTAAGTTCTCATAACCATTTGATCCTAAATCTCAGAAGTTTTCGTGCAGTCATCTTCTAAATGATGAGTGTACTGTAAATATATGTTTCACAACTCATGAAATCATTCATAAAGCTCTTAAATGAAATTATTACTAAGGTCTCAAGAAATTTGTTTATCGTTTTAACCGAGAGAAGTACATATCGGGCTCCTTATTATGACATGAGGCTGGGAAGGCACTGCTAGCCTGGTCTTGAGAAGTAATATAGTAGCCTTATACCTTAATCTGTTGGGACCAAATCACAGGTATTTGGAAGTACCGCTTGCTACCCAACTCATGAACTCGTAGTATAAATGGACTTGCTCACCGCCCTGTATACTTTGTAAAATCAATTTGTAAAATCAAGCGCAAGGACTTCATTGTTTCATGTAAAATGCTTGCCAAGCTTTCTTGTGGCTTCCTTGTGTAGTAAGATTCGTGACGTTAGAAGTTGAAATTATCTTTATTTCGTGTGGTTTTGACAAGTTAAACGATGTTAACGGATTTAAATGGTTGAAATGTCATGGAAATATAAGCAGAGTTTGTGTAGCGATTTCTCCCAATTGAATGCGCGGTAAACATATGCTTCAAACTCAAAAAGAAAAGAGCATCTTTTAGTTTAAGGCTTGCAAAATCTTGTTAGGGGCGTATCAAAGACGATTAGATAGTTCTATGTCTGTAAGACACCAAATAATATTTACTGTCAAATATCGCTATCTTGTTGCTTTCCCATTTATAAACTTGTAGCATTAGTAGACTCATCGCCTGCACAAAAGGGCATACTGATTTGAAGATAAAATTCTAAGTGCTATAACTGATGTATCATCAAACGTAAGTCTCATCGTATCTACAAAGTGTTTCCAAAGATTGTTTTTGCTTCCACGCGTGGTAGGGTTAATATAATTTTCATTTCTATTGACTTCAACATGATAGCCGAAGACTAAAATGGTAGGGGTGTCTGCAAGGAAGTTCTGCTAAGTTTTTGTAATACTTCCTAAAAGGTAGTATGTGTTCGCAGCTCATTAAAATCCCCTACGAATTTGTTCATCTGTTAAACTGGGAGAGACATTTGTCGAGATCCGTATTGTAAGTAATGAACTCGAAAGTTCTAATAGAGATGTTTCAGAAATAATATGACAGTTTGACAGTTTTATGTATCTTCATGTAAGCGCACTAAAATGTAGGTACTCAAAATATGCACTTCTAAAATCATAAGAAATATGCATATTTGACTTAGAGAAAATCTTTTTAGGCTCCATTTTAAATCGAGGACTTTTGAAACTGTGGTAGAGGTTATTTTATAATAATTCACAGTTATATGTTTCCCTTCAGTGACACCGAGTCATAGATACTTTTAAATACCGTTATTCGATTGCTGACCACCTCACGAACTCAGCATTAATGGACTTGCTCACGGTTTTCTGAACTCAAAGGCCTGTTGATCTAAAACTGAAAATCGAAAAGTAAGAGTTTCTCTATACTCAAGCGTAAAGGTCGTGTTTGTTTTTGTCAAAATCAAGATTCAAGAAAAATCAGTAGACATTTCCTTCTAATGACTAAGTCTTAGAGAAGTGTAATAGTTATATTTCGTGAAATTCATAAGCCATTTATGAAATCCTAACAAGATTAGTGACAGTTTTGAGTGAGAGAAACATTGATAGAGCTCCCTGTAGTTCCTTGTGGACTTGAAGCACCCTGGTAGGGGTTTTCTTTCAATGTGGAGAAATTTTTTAATTCTTGTGGTAGTCGGAAAATCGGTCTGCTTCTGGTTTTTATTCGGTAGCCGACGGAATAAAATTGTAGTGGTTCGAAAAGTTGTTATTTGAGTCTTAGATAGATTTTGGCCTAGTAACAAAGTTTCAAATATTTGTAATGGTTGAATTTCGTGAAATTCGAAAGTGAGTTGCGGAATTCTAACAAGCTTGCTGAAAACTTATAACTGAGCGAAATACTTGTAACTCTCCACATATTTACTTATGATCCAGATCTATCTTGGGAGAGGTTTCCTTTTTATGTGAAACGTTCTTTATTCCTGTAAATTTCGAAAGATTGATCTGCTGTTTTCACACGGTGGCCTATGGACTGAGATTGTAAGGATTTCACAAAAAAGTTGGTAGCTGAATAATCAGTAGACATTTCCTTCTAATGACTAAGTCTTAGAGAAGTGTAATAGCTATATTTTGTGAAATTCGTAAGCCAATTATGAAATCCTAACAAGATTAGTGACAGTTTTAAGTGAGAGAAACATTGATAGAGCACCCTGTAGTTCCTTGTGGACTTGAAGCACCCTGGTAGGGGTTTTCTTTCTATGTGGAGAAAGTTTTTAATTCTTGTGGTAGTCGGAAAATCGGTCTGCTTCTGGTTTTTATTCGGTAGCCGACGGAATGAGATGGTAGGGGTTCGAAAAGTTGTTATTTGAGTCTTAGATAGATTTTGGCCTAGTAACAAAGTTTCAAAAATTTGTAGTGGTTGAATTTCGTGAAATTCGAAAGTGAGTTACGGAATCCTAACAAGCTTGCTAAAAGTTTTAACTAAGCGAAATACTTGTAAATCTCCATATATTTACTTATGATCCAGATCTACCTTGGGAGAGGTTTCCTTTTTATGTGAAACGTTATTTATTCCTGTAAATTTCAGAAGATTGATCTGCTGTTTTCACACGGTGGCCTATGGACTGAGATTGTAATGATTTCACAAAAAAGTTGGTAGCTGAATAATCGGTAGACAATTCCTTCTAATACTTTACTAAGTCTTAGAGAAGTGTAATAGTTATATTTCGTGAAATTCATAAGCCATTTATGAAATCCTAACAAGATTAGTGAGAGTTTTGAGTGAGAGAAACATTGATAGAGCACCCTGTAGTTCCTTGTGGACTTGAAGCACCCTGATAGAGGTTTTCTTTCTATGTGGAGAAAGTTTTTAATTCTTATGGTAGTCTCGGTCTGCTTCTGGTTTGTATTCGGTAGCCGACGGAATAAGATGTTAGGGGTTTGAAAAGCTAAAGTTTCAAAAATTTGTAATGGTTAAATTTCGTGAAATTCGAAAGTGAGCTACGGAATCCTAACAAGCTTGCTAAAACTTATAACTGACCGAAATACTTGCAGATCTCCATATATTTACTTATGATCCAGATCTACCTTGGGAGAAGTTTCCTTTTATGTGAAATGTTCTTTATTCCTGTGAATTTCGGAAGATTAATCTGCTGTTTTCACACGGTGGCCTACGGACTGCGATTGTAGGAATTCACAATAAAGTTGGTAGCTGATTAATCAGTAGACATTTCCTTCTAATTACTAAGTCTTAGAGAAGTATAATAGTTATATTTCGTTCATAAGCCATTTATGAAATCCTAACAAGATTGGTGACAGTTTTAAGTGAGAGAAACATTGTAGAGCACCCTGTAGTTCCTTGTGGACTTGAATCACCCTGGTAGGGGTTTTCTTCCTATGTGGAGAAATTTTTTAATTCTTGTTGTAGTCGGAAAATCGGTCTGCTTCTGGTTTTTTATTCGGTAGCCGACGGAATAAGATGGTAGCGGTTCGAAAAGTTGTTATTTGAGTCTCAGATAAATTTTGCCTAGTAACAAAGTTTCAAAATTTTGTAATGGTTAAATTTCGTGAAATCGAAAGTGAGTTACGGAATCTAACAGCTTGCTAAAACTTATAACTGAGCGAAATTCTTGTAAATCTCAATATATTTACTTATGATCCAGATCTACCTTGAGAGAGGTTTCCTTTTTATGTGTAGTGTTCTTTATTCCTGTAAATTTAAGAAGATTGATCTGCTGTTTACACACGGAGGCCTATGGACTGCGATTGTAGGGATTTCACAAAAATGTTGGGAGCTGAATAGTCAGTAGACATTTCCTTCTAAGGACTAAGTCTTAGGGAATATAATAGTTATGTTTCGTGAAATTCGTAAGCCATTTATGAAATCCTAACAAGATTGGTGACAGTTTTAAGGGAGAGAAATATTGATAGAGCACCCTGTAGTTCCTTGTGGACTTGAAGCACCTCGTAGGGGTTTTCTTCATGTATAGAAAGTTTTTAATTCTTGTGGTAGTCGAGAAATCGGTCTGCTTCTGGTTTTTATTCGGTAGCCGACGGAATAAGATTTTAGGGTTTCGAAAGGTTGTTATTTGAGTCTTAGATAGATCTTGGCCTAGTAACAAAGTTTCAAAATTTGTAATGGTTGAATTTCGTGAAATTCGAAAGTGAGTTACGGAATCTAACAAGCTTGCTAAAACTTATAACTGAGCGAAATACTTGTAAATCTCCATATATTTACTTATGATCCAGATCTACCTTGGGAGAGGTTTCCTTTTTATGTGAAATGTTATTTATTCCTGTAAATTTCAGAAGATTGATCTGCTGTTTTCACACGGTGGCTTATGGACTGCGATTGTAGGGATTTCACAAAAAAATTGGTAGCTGAATAAGCAGTAGACATTTCCTTCTAATTACTAAGTCTTAGAGAAGTGTAATAGTTATATTTCGTGAAATTCATAAGCCATTTATGAAATCCTAACATGATCAGTGACAGTTTTAAGTGAGAGAAATATTGATAGAGAGTTTCTTGTGGACTTGAAGCACCCTGGTAGGGGTTTTCCTTCAATGTGGAGAAATTTTTTAATTCTTGTGGTAGTTGCAAAATCGGTCTGCTTCTGGTTTTTATTCGGTAGCCGTTGGAATAAGATGTTAGGGTTTCGAAAGGTTGTAATTGAGTCTTAGATAGATTTTGGCCTAGTAACTAAGTTTCAAAATTTTGTAATGGTTAAATTTCGTGAAATTCGAAGTGAGTTACGGAATCCTAACAAGCTTGCCAAAACTTATAACTGATCGAAGAACTTGCAAATCTCCATATATTTACTTATGATCCAGATCTACCTTGGGAGAGGTTTCCTTTTTATGTGAAATGTTCTTTATTCTTGTAAATGTCTGAAGATTGATCTGCCGTTTTCACACGGTGGCTATGGACTGCGATTGTAGGGATTTCACAAAAAAATTGGTAGCTGAATAAGCAGTAGACATTTCCTTCTAATTACTAAGTCTTAGGGAAGTATAATAGTTATATTTCGTGAAATTCACAAGCCATTTATGAAATCCTCACAAGATTAGTGACAGATTTAAGTGAGAGAAATATTGATAGAGAGTTTCTTGTGGACTTGAAACACCCTGGTAGGGGTTTTCTTTCCATGTGGAGAAATTTTTTAACTCTTGTGGTAGTTGCAAAATCGGTCTGCTTCTGGTTTTTATTCGGTAGCCGACGGAATAATATGATAGGGGTTCGAAAAGCTGTTATTTGAGTCTTACATAGATTATGGCCTAGTAACAAAGTTTCAAAAATTTGTAATGGTTGAATTTCGTGAAATTCGTAAGTCATTTATGAAATCCTAACAAAATCGGTGACAGTTTAAGTGAGAGAAACATTGATAGAGCACCCTGTAGTTCCTTGTGGACTTGAAGTTTTCTTTCTATGTGGAGAAAGTTTTTAATTCTTGTGGTAGTCTCGGTCTGCTTCTGGTTTTTATTCGGTAGCCGACGAAATAAGATGGTAGGGGTTTGAAAAGTTGTTATTTGAGTTTTAGATAGATTCGGCCTAGTAACAAAGTTTCGAAAATTTGTAATTGTTAAATTTCGTGAAATTCGAAAGTGAGTTGCGGAATTCTAACAACCTTGCTGAAACTTATAACTGAGCGAAATACTTGTAAATCTCCATATATTTATTTATTATCCAGATCTGCCTTGGGTGAGGTTTCCTTTTATGAGGAATGTTCTTTATTTCTGTAAATTTCCGAAGATTGATCTGCTGTTTTCACACGGTGGCTTATGGACTGCGATTGTAGGGATTTTACAGAAAACTTGGTAGGTGAATAATCAGTAGACATTTCTTCTAATGACTAAGTCTTAGAGAAGTATAATAGTTATGTTTCGTGAAATTCGTAAGCCATTTATGAAATCCTAACAAGATTAGTGACAGTTTTAAGTGAGAGAAATATTGATAGAGCACCCTGTAGTTCCTTGTGGACTTGAAGCACCCTGGTAGGGGTTTTCTTTCAATGTGGAGAAATTTTTAATTCTTGTGGTAGTCGGAAAATCGGTCTGCTTCCGGTTTTTTATTCGATAGCCGACGGAATAATATGATAGGGGTTCGAAAAGCTGTTATTTGAGTCTTACATAGATTATGGCCTAGTAACAAAGTTTCAAAAATTGTAATGGTTGAATTTCGTGAAATTCGAAGGTGAGATAAGGACAAGCTTGCTAAAACTTATTACTGACCGAAATACTTGTAAATCTCCGTATATTTACTTATGATCCAGATGTACCTTGGGAGAGGTTTCCTTTTTATGTTTAATGTCGTTTATTCCTGTGAATTTCGGAAGATTGATCTGCTGTTTTCAAACGGTTTCCTATGGACTGCGATTGTAGGGATTTCACAAAGAAGTTGGTTGCTGAAAAATCAGTAGACATTTCCTTCTAATGACTAAGACATAGAGAAGTATAATAGTTCTATTTCGTGATATTCGTAAGTCATTTATGAAATCCTAACAAGATTGGTGACAGTTTTAAGGGAGAGAAACATTGATAGAGCACCCTGTAGTTCCTTGTGGACTTGAAGCACCCTGGTAGGGGTTTTCTTTCAGTGTGGGGAAATTTTTTTAATTCTTGTGTAGTCGGAAAATCGTCTTCTGGTTTTTATTCGGTAGAAGACGGAATAAGATGGTAGGGGTTCGAAAAGTTGTTATTTGAGTCTTAGATAGATTTTGGCCTAGTAACAAAGTTTCAAAAATTTGTAAAGGCTGAATTTCGTGAAATTCGAAAGTGAGTTGCGGAATTCTAGCAAGCTTGCTGAAACTTATAACTGAGCGAAATACCTGTAAATCTCCAAATATTTACTTATGATCCAGATCTATCTTTTTAGAGGTTTTCTTTTCACGTTCAATATTTTTTTTACTGTAACTTTCGCAAGATTGATCTGATGTTTTCACACGCTGGCCTATGGATTGAGATTTTTGGGATTTCACAAAAAAATTGGCAGTTGAGTTAGAAGTAGGCATTTCCTTCTATGACTAAGTCATAGAGAATGGTATGGGTCAGAGTGAATGCGATGGTAGGTGTTAAAAAACTTGGTATTGAAATATTAAACATATTTTCGCTTGGGTAACTAAGTTCCAGGAAGGTGTAGTAGTTGTATTTCGCATAATTCGTAAGTCGGTTGTCAAATTCTTACAAGCTTGCTGACAGTTATAACTGAGAGAGGCACTAGCATATCGCCAAATGTTTATTTATGTAGTTGAACTACCGTGAGAATGGTTTGCTTTCCATGTGAAAAATTCTCATTCCTTGTTTCGCCCAAAGACTGGTCTACTTTTGGTATCCATACATTAGCCGATGAAATGAGATCTTAGGGGTTTTACAAAGAAAGATTGGTAGTTGAATAAGCCAGTGATTTTTCCTTGTACTGATTGGCTAAATCTTGTAGGAGTGTAATAGCTATATTTCGTGAAATTCGTAGGTGATTTATGAAATCCAAACAAGTTCAGTGACAGTTAGAACTGAGAGGAACACTTATAGAGCTCCCTATAGTTCCTTGTGTACTTGAAGTACTCTGGTAGAAGTTTACTTTCTATGTGAAGAAATTTTCATTTCTTGTGGTAGTCAGGGAATCGATCTGCTTCTGGTTTTCATTCGGTAGCCGACGGAATGTGATGGTAGGGGTTCGAAAATTTGTTATTTAAGTCTTGGGTAGATTTTGGCTTAGTAACTAAGTTTCAAAGATTTGTAATGGTTATATTTCGTTAAATTCGAAAGAGAGTTATTCCTAACAAACTTGCTGACAGTTATTACTGAGCGAAATACTTGTAAATCTCCAAATATTTACTGGTGATCCACAACTACATCGGTAGGAGTTTCCTTTTCATGTGGAATGTTTTTTATTTCTGTAACATTCGGAAGATTGATTTACTGTTTTCACAAGGTGGCCTGTGGACTGAGACAGTAGGGATTTCACAAAAAAATTGGTAGTTAAATAATCAATAGACATTTCCTTTTAATGACTAAGTCTTCTAGAAGTAAAATAGTTATATTTCGTAAAATTGGTAAATGAGTTATGTAATCTTAACAAACTTAATGACAATCACAACTGAGAGAAACACTTATAGAGCTCCCAGTAGTTCCTTGTGGACTTGAAATGCCCTGGTAGGGCTCTGTGTGGAGTAATTTTTCAATTCTTGTGGTAGTCGGAAAATCGTTCTATTTCTGGTTTTTATTCGGTAGTCGACGGAATGCGATGGTAGGTGTTAGAAATTTGGTATTCAAGTATTAGACAGATTTTGGCTTAGGTAACTAAGTCCTAGGGACGTGTAATAGTTGTATTTCGTATAATTCGTATCTCAGTTGTGGAATTTTACAAGTTTGCTAACAGTTATAACTGAGCGAAACACTTGTAAATGTCCAAATATTCAGTTATGGACTTGAACTGTCATGGTAGGAGTTTCGTTTTCATGTGGGAAGTTTTTTATTCCTGTAACTGCGTGAAGACGGTCTACTTTTGATTTTCACACGATAGCCGATGGACTGAGATGGTAGGGGTTTCCAAAAACCTGGTAGTTAAATAAGCCATATCTTTTTTTCTTCTAGTGACGGAATTTATTTATGATTTTTCCTTCCTTCTTATGTGGGGAATTTTTATTCGTTGTAATATGTGGAAATCTCTCTGCTTTACGCTTTTCCAGTTGCCGAGGAATGAAATGATCGACGTATCGTGGGATACCGATGGTGAAATAGTCTTTAGATGTTTTTTTAGATGGTTAAGTCTTCAATAAGTATCATATAAATCACTCATGAAATCGTAACAGATCTGCTGACAGTCACAACTGAGAGAAATTGTTTTGGTAACTGACAAATCCATCTCTTTTTGGTTTTAACACGGTTGCCGACGGACTGAGATGATTTAGCAGTCATACAGAATTGGTAGTGAACCATTCTTTGGGGGCTATGTTTTGATGATCAAGGCTTGAAAAGTTGCTTGGTCATATTTCGTACATGTCAGTCATAAGGTCATTATAATAGCGATGACGCTTGTAACTGAGCTAAGCACTTATGTTGCTCGCAATGGCCACTTGTGGCCGTGAAGTACCATGGTAGTGGTTTCTTTTATGTGGAGAATTTTTCAGGTCGTTTAAATGACAGTATATTATATTCTACTCATGGTTCTGCTCCCTTGTTACTGTAAAAACTCCCATATGACGAATTCGTGATAAACAATTCATTGACAGCTCGTGAAATCATTTAAAAATATAGAAACTTATTTTGCAAACGCAAGTAACAGGGATTGGGACATGACAATTGTGGTTGAGATAATCTTCAGTTTATGGCATAACAAGGCTTTTGGTTTTTTGAATAGCAATCTGCTTCTGAATGTGACATAGCTTTAGGTCTGAAAAGGTCATGGAGTCCAGAAAGGAACGCTGCTATGCTTTTGTAAGTGTCTCTCTAGTGATGGGTACACGATTAAAATAGGTTAGCAATCTGTAAATTTAAAGAATGTGGCATTCATTCATAACTGTGGCTGAAGAGAACACTTAGAAGGGGTTCTTTACAATGACTCAGAAACTTGCAAGAGATTTTAGAACAATCTGGGAGCTCACCAATAACATCTTATGCTCCCCTTATCCATCCAATAATCAATTAATGAACACAATGTGAATAGATCTGCTCATTGCTTTTTGCACCCGCGCTCGTGGATATGGAAACGAAAATGCGGTGTTCAATTCATCTAAAACCAAGTCTCATTGATTCTTGCGAATTAGTTGCGAAGTAGTATCATCACCTCCATGAGTAGTAAGGTTCACGACAGCAGGGATAGTGGTAACTTCCAGTTTAAGTTCTCATAACCATTTGATCCTAAATCTCAGAAGTTTTCGTACAGTCATCTTCTAAATGATGAGTGTACTGTAAATATATGTTTCACAACTCATGAAATCATTCATAAAGCTCTTAAATGAAATTATTATTAAGGTCTCAAGAAATTTGTTTATCGTTTTAACCGAGAGAAGTACATATCGGGCTCCTTATTATGACATGAGGCTGGGAAGGCACTGCTAGCCTGGTCTTGAGAAGTAATATAGTAGCCTTATACCTTAATCTGTTGGGACCAAATCACAGGTATTTGGAAGTACCGCTTGCTACCCAACTCATGAACTCGTAGTATAATGGACTTGCTCACCGCCCTGTGTACTTTGTAAAATCAATTTGTAAAATCAAGCGCAAGGACTTCATTGTTTCATGTAAAATGCTTGCCAAGCTTTCTTGTGGCTTCCTTGTGTAGTAAGATTCGTGACGTTAGAAGTTGAAATTATCTTTATTTCGTGTGGTTTTGACAAGTTAAACGGTGTTAACGGATTTAAATGGTTGAAATGTCATGGAAATATAAGCAGAGTTTGTGTAGCGATTTCTCCCAATTGAATGCGCGGTAAACATATGCTTCAAACTCAAAAAGAAAAGAGCATCTTTTAGTTTAAGGCTTGCAAAATCTTGTTAGGGGCGTATCAAAGACGATTAGATAGTTCTATGTCTGTAGGACACCAAATAATATTTACTGTCAAATATCGCTATCTTGTTGCTTTCCCATTTATAAACTTGTAGCATTAGTAGACTCATCGCCTGCACAAAAGGGCATACTGATTTGAAGATAAAATTCTAAGTGCTATAACTGATGTATCATCAAACGTAAGTCTCATCGTATCTACAAAGTGTTTCCAAAGATTGTTTTTGCTTCCACGCGTGGTAGGGTTAATATAATTTTCATTTCTATTGACTTCAACATGATAGCCGAAGACTAAAATGGTAGGGTGTCTGCAAGGAAGTTCTGCTAAGTTTTTGTAATACTTCCTAAAAGGTAGTATGTGTTCGCAGCTCATTAAAATCCCCTACGAATTTGTTCATCTGTTAAACTGGGAGAGACATTTGTCGAGATCCGTATTGTAAGTAATGAACTCGAAAGTTCTAATAGAGATGTTTCAGAAAATAATATGACAGTTTGGCAGTTTTATGTATCTTCATGTAAGCGCACTAAAATGTAGGTACTCAAAATATGCACTTCTAAAATCATAAGAAATATGCATATTTGACTTAGAGAAAATCTTTTTAGGCTCCATTTTAAATCGAGGACTTTTGAAACTGTGGTAGAGGTATTTTAAATAATTCACAGTTATATGTTTCCCTTCAGTGACACCGAGTCATAGATACTTTTAAATACCGTTATTCGATTGCTGACCACCTCACGAACTCAGCATTAATGGACTTGCTCACGGTTTTCTGAACTCAAAGGCCTGTTGATCTAAAACTGAAAATCGAAAAGTAAGAGTTTCTCTATACTCAAGCGTAAAGATCGTGTTTGTTTTTGTCAAATCTTTGCGACGCTTTACTATTGCCTTTTTTGTAGTAAGTCAAGAGAGAAAAGGTTATGGTAACGCTTGGTGCTTCTGATTTTGACATAGTAGTCAACAGACTAATATGGTAGTGGCATCAGAGAATCTGTCAATTTTTGCAAGAGTTTAATCTAATTGATGAGTGCTCGATAATCATACGCATTTCTACGTATAATCATTTATAAAGTCTTTCAAAAGATCTGAAGAAATTTATTTCATAGCTCAAGTCGGGAAAACACTTGTATGTTCCCTTTTAGTAAGCTGAGGCCAAATATATAGTAGAGGAATTTTTTAAAGTAGTAGGTAGTTATGTATGTCAATTTAAAGGCATTAAATAAAATTAATCTTGGATTTCTGCTCACAATTACTGGCCTACTCATGAATTCATGGAATAAAGGGACTTGACCACCACTTTCCAAGCTATTAACCTTTTGGTCTGAAAATGAAAATTGAAGAATGAAAGTATACTTAATTTTCTTCATAAATTCTTACCGAATATTCACAAAGCATATCTGTTTTCTCCTTGTGTAGTAAAGTTCATAACGGTGGAGGCTGGCACAATTTTTATTACTTTGGATTTCGACGGACAGTGATTCTAATGCTTTCAGTTTGAATGACACTGTTAAGTGTCCGAAAAAGTTTCCCCAAAATGTTGAGTAAACGATAAATATTGCTTGATCACTGTAGGTAGTAAAAAGTTATCTGAAGAAGTTTGAAAAAAGATTGAGCGACTGGAAGACTGTGTGTTTAGGGACTGGAAAACTGTGGTAGAGGTCTTTCAAGAATAGTCTGGTAGTTGTGTATTTCCATCTTGTGGCACTAAATTTAGGTGCTGTAAAATACCTCTATCGTAGCTGAAGAACTCATTGCATAAATGGACTCGCTTGTCATTTTCAGCGCCCAAAAGCTTGTTGATTTATTGAGATTTGAGGTGTTCAAATTTACGTAAGCTCAAACGATGGTAGCGGTTGAGATTGTTTCATTCCTTCGACTTAAACAGGTAGTAAGCGAGGGAATATAAGGTATGTCAGGAAAAAAATTCCGTCAGGTTGTTTGAAGAATAAAAGAAGTGCGGTGAAGATATCCTTGTCAACTTGTAAAGTGTTCCAAAAACTGAAATTTCTGCAAGGAAAAATTGAAAAATTCTGAAATTATAAAACCACGTGCATGGCTCAAAAAAGGATTATCAGGCTTAATGATATTTGAGCGTAATTTCAAGAAAACTTTCGAAACGAAAGACTCTGAGGCTTCATATTCATATTTAGTGTATCACTTAGAGGGTCCCTCTTAGTAATGTAAAAACTTTCAAAACCTTAATAGGGATATTTCTGGGAATGAAATGCTATTTAAACATCTCAATTCACTGGAAGTCAGTGATAAGTTGCTCGCATTTTTGCTAATCAATTGCTAGCCATCGCATGAACACACGTCATATTTTTCTCACCCCTTTACATCCTCTGGCGTATTGATCCTGAAAAAGTGTAATATTGGGTTTTATCTAAAACTCGAGCGCAATGATCTCCTTCGCTTCCGCATAATGCCCACTGACTTTTGCTCCAACGGCGCCAAATCACCGTAAAATACTGCAATATAATGGCTGGCCAAGTTAAGTACTCATAATTGAACTAGTTCACCGCTCTACACACAACCTGGCTTTTTGATTTGGAGATGAAAACTGAAATGTTAAGATTCATCTAGAATCAAGCGCTGACGTTTTATTGGTTCCTGCAAAATGATCCACAAGCTTGCTGTACCTACCTTGTGTAGTAAGGCTCTAACAATGGAGGTTAAGATTATTATTGATGATTATGTCATTGTTTCTGAATTTTGACATCTTAGCCGACGTACAGAAGTTTTAGGAGATGTCCTAAGATATGAAAGTCAAATCTCTGTAGGTATTTCTGTTGAATGGAGTTCTTACTATAACATGCGATTAACCTATGCTGCATAACGCAAAAGGGCACTCATAAAATCTCTAAAATCAAAACATTGTTTTCCATCATAACCGAGAGAGGTACTTATTGGGCTCCCTTTGAAAACTTGCGGTTTTTAAAACCTTGGGATAATTAGAAAGTAAGGAAGAAAGGAAGAAAGTTTGCAGTTAACATGGTCCACAAAGCACGACTGCTTTCTCTATGGGGAGTAAAATGTTTATCTACTGTAGTGAACGGAAAACTTGCAATGAATCTAATACAGCAATCTACTTCTGGCTTTGATAAGGTAGTCGACGTACTGAGGTGGTAGAGGTATCACAAAAAACTGGTAGTTGAATGTTCCTTAATATTTCGCTCACCCGATGAATTCTGTCGAGAAAAATTTAGTCATACACGGGACAAGTCGTAAATTTATTCAAGAAATCTCAAATTTGTTAACGATGATAACTCGAGAAACACCTATTGGGCTCCCATTGAAAACTTGCGGACTTGCAAAACCTTGCTGGTGGTTTTTTTTTTTCAAAACTAATCTCGTAATTAATCCTTCTCCACAAGACATACTATTTCCTCCATGTGGAGTGAAAAACCTACTTCTTGTAGTGAACTGTAGACCATTCTAAAATAGCATTCTACTTTTGTTCTTCAAATGAAAACTGACGGACTGAGGTGGCAGGAGTATTACAAAAAGTTTTTAGATAAATATTGCGGTAATATTTCGTTTTTATAACTCTGCTAATATCTAATATTTCTTGTAATTCGTTGATTTGGTCATGAAATCGTTACAAGTTTGCTGACACTTATAACTAGGAGAGACACTCATGGGGCTCCCAATATTTTGTCTCGACTTCAAAACCTTGGTAGAGGTTCGCCTTTCATGTGGAGGAAATTTTGAATTTTTGCAGTAACTGGAAAACAACCTACTTTTGGTTTTTACATGGTAGCCAATGGACCGAGATGATAGGGGTATCAAGCAAAGTTGGTAATCTAATATTCCGTGGATATTTCGTTCAAATGACCAAGTATCAAAAAAGTACCGTAGCTATACATCGTATAATTCGTAAGTTAGTCATGAAGTTGAGGTAAGTTTGCTAACTTTTATAACCGAGAGAACAGTTACAGGGCCCCCATTAGTTACCTATGGGCTTGAAGTAATTTGGTAGGGGTTCCTTTTTTTATGTGGAGAAAATTTTCATTTCTTATAGCAACTGAAAAGACTATCCATTTCTGGTTTTTACACAATAGTCGATGGACTGAAATGGTAGGGTTATCATATAAATTTGGTAGCCAAATAACTCATAGATATTTTGTTCAAATGAGCGAGCCTTTGAAAATTTATTATAGTTCCATTTCACATAATCTGTAAGTCACACATGAATTCGTAGCTACTTAGGTGACACTTGTAACTGAGAGGAATACTTATAGAGCTCTTGATAGTTACTTGAAGACTTGAAGTACTTTGGTACTGGTTCGCTATTTAGGTGGAGAAAACTCTTATTTCTTAAAGAATTCGAAGAACAATCTATTTTTGGTTTCTACGCGGTAGTCCGACGCATGAGATGGTATTGGTATAACAAAAACTTGGTGGTTGAATTATTACGGATGTTTCGTTCAAGTGGCTAAGTCCCAAAATTTTCAAATCAGTCATGAAGTTGCAACAAATTTGGTGAAACTTGCAATTGAGAGAATTACGTATAAGGTGGCGCTCTTAGTAAATACCTGTGAACTTCAAGTACCTTGATAAGGATTTTTTTCGTCCTTAAAGAAAAAACTTAGTTTTTGGTAGTAATCGGGAAACCATCTACTTTTTTTCTACACGGTAGGCGATGGACTGAGGTGGTAGGGGTATTGCAAAAAGTTCGTAGTCAAATATTCCGTGGACATTTCGTTTAAATGACTAAGTATCGAAAAAATACATAGTTGTACATCGTATAATTTGCATGTCAGTCATGAAATCGTGAAAAGTTTGGTAACAAGTATAATTGAGAGAGACACTCTAAGAAGTCCCAATACTTACTTGTGGACTTGAAATACCTCGGTCGGGGTTTCCTTTCTATGTGAAGATCAAGTAATAAACAGATTTTTCGCTTGAATGACTGAGTCTTGAAAAAAGTTCGTAGTTTTATCAGGTATAATTCGTGAGTCAGTCATGAAATCTTGACAAGTTCGGTGACACAACTAGAGACACACTCAAAGGTTTCTCCATATCATTGTGGAGTTGAAGTACCTTCGTAGGGGTTTCCCTTCTATATGAAGAAAATTTTCAATTCTTGTTATTATTGGAAAACAGTCTACTTTTGGTTTTTACACGGTAGCCGAGGGACTGAGATGGTAGGGGTATCACAAGAAATTGGTAGTTAAATTTGGCCAAAAAAATCTCTCAAACGATGAGTTCTGAGAAATATCAAACTTATTTGCCGAGGTTAATTCATGAAATTCCAACAACTTTGTTGATGTTTATGATTAGAGAAATCTTTGTGCCGTCTTGGTAATTACGGGCTTGCATAACCGTGGTAGGGGTGTCTTCGCAAATTTATTTGATAGTGTGTGTGCAGAGGCGTAGCTGAATCCTTTCGGACTAATTTCTATATCTTGTGATGAACGGGAAGTCTGCAGTTGTTCTGAAAAAGTCCACTTTTGGTCTTGGTATCCAGCGGTCTGGCGCGGTAGAGGAATCACAAAAACTATTATTCAAATTTCCGTCGATTTTCTTCTCAAATGTGAGTTTCCCAGAAAAAGGCAGTCTTTCAAGCACTCTCAGCATGTTCATTGGCGCTTATATTTGAAAGACACAGTTCCTGATGTTCACATAGAAATCCGCTTTTGGGAAACCCTGGTGGAGGTACTTTAGAAAATTATTTGACAGTCACGCTATGTTCTCGAGGCGTAATTGTCTCCACTATGTGTAGTAAAATTAGTGTTTCTTATAGTATACGGAAAGCTCCGTAATGTCTAAAAATGGCAACCAACCCCTGAAAATCCGTGGGTAACCGGAGGAACATCGTGGTATTGGTATCACAATAGCTTGCAAATGATGAGTTCTTCAAGAAAAAAAAAAAAGAAATAGCCATAGTTATGTGCTGATAACTGCTAAGTCACTAATTGAATCAAGCAGCAGAACAATGATGCTGTTACAAAAAATGTTAGTCAAAATTTTCAAGATATTTCTTCCAGATGATGTGTTCTTTAGCATACGCGATCAAGTTTACTGTTTCAGTTATAATTGATAGATACTTGTGCTTTCTGTGTTAAATTACAGACCGGAAAACTTGAGGGATATTTTACGAAGGATTGATAGTTATCCCTGTCCACAAAGCATTTAAATTCCTCAAATATTAAATTAAATATTCATTTAATGGAGTGATTGGTAAAAGTGCAATGATTCCGAAAAACAAACTCATTTTGTTTACACAGTAGCGGATGGATGGCGATAGTAGGGGTGTCACAAAAAATCGTAGTGAGATTACTGTAAACATCGCTTTGAAATGATTAGCTGTTGATTCAACATTATCTGAGTTATATGCCGGACAATCCGTTAATTCATTCAAAATCTTATCAAGGTTGGTTGACGTTTATAACTGAGTGTAACCACTCATGTGCTCTCACGCCGAACTTAGTGTTCCCCTAGTGTGGGCCATAATATTTATTGTAATGAGCAAAATAGCTTGAACGTTTCCACAGTTGACTTTTGGTCTTCACACGATAAGCGGCTGAGTAATATGGTAGGGTGTCACAAGAATGATAGTCAAATTTCTCTATGTCTTGCTTTCGAATGATCTGTTCTTAAGAGTGCGCTTTATTTTTATGTTAAACAACGCGTGGAGACATTCATGAAATCTCAGGAAGTTTGTTTCTCATTACAAATGGACGAAAATGTTTTTGCGTCGTATTAGTAACTTTCGAACTTGATTTTATTCATCGTACAAAGAGCATCACTGTTTTTCCAACGAGAGTACAACTGTATTAAGCAGCAAATTTCGTAGCATTTCTTACTTGGCAATCTGTCTTTGAATTTGTGCGGTAGCCGACGGAGTTAGATGGTAGGGGTACTACAATTTCTTTCCAATGATGTGTTGTGGAAATCACATTTACATGCCGGACAAGTCGTGAAGCCATCTTTGAATTTTAACAATATTGTCGACGATCATCAAGTGAGAAATACTTATACGGTCGCACGTTGTAACTTACGGACTTTCTTTCAAATCCCAGGTACTGGTTTTGAGAAAATAATTCGACATTCATTGTTCACAAAGCATTACTGTTTCA
>JAHQIW010002809.1:0-17173 GCA_019055375.1 Parelaphostrongylus tenuis | reverse complement strand
TGAAACAGTAATGCTTTGTGAACAATGAATGTCGAATTATTTTCTCAAAAACCAGTACCTGGGATTTGAAAGAAAGTCCGTAAGTTACAACGTGCGACCGTATAAGTATTCTCACTTGATGATCGTCGACAAATTGTTAAAAATTCAAAGATGGCTTCACGACTTGTCCGGCATGTAAATGTGATTTCCACAACACATCATTGGAAAGAAATTGTAGTACCCCTACCATCTAACTCCGTCGGCTACCGCACAAATTCAAAGACAGATTGCCAAATAAGAAATGCTACGAAATTTGCTGCTTAATACAGTTGTACTCTCGTTGGAAAAACAGTGATGCTCTTTGTACGATGAATAAAATCAAGTTCGAAAGTTACTAATACGACGCAAAAACATTTTCGTCCATTTGTAATGAGAAACAAACTTCCTGAGATTTCATGAATGTCTCCACGCGTTGTTTAACATAAAAATAAAGCGCACTCTTAAGAACAGATCATTCGAAAGCAAGACATAGAGAAATTTGACTATCATTCTTGTGACACCCTACCATATTACTCAGCCGCTTATCGTGTGAAGACCAAAAGTCAACTGTGGAAACGTTCAAGCTATTTTGCTCATTACAATAAATATTATGGCCCACACTAGGGGAACACTAAGTTCGGCGTGAGAGCACATGAGTGGTTACACTCAGTTATAAACGTCAACCAACCTTGATAAGATTTTGAATGAATTAACGGATTGTCCGGCATATAACTCAGATAATGTTCAATCAACAGCTAATCATTTCAAAGCGATGTTTACAGTAATCTCACTACGATTTTTTGTGACACCCCTACTATCGCCATCCATCCGCTACTGTGTAAACAAAATGAGTTTGTTTTTCGGAATCATTGCACTTTTACCAATCACTCCATTAAATGAATATTTAATTTAATATTTGAGGAATTTAAATGCTTTGTGGACAGGGATAACTATCAATCCTTCGTAAAATATCCCTCAAGTTTTCCGGTCTGTAATTTAACACAGAAAGCACAAGTATCTATCAATTATAACTGAAACAGTAAACTTGATCGCGTATGCTAAAGAACACATCATCTGGAAGAAATATCTTGAAAATTTTGACTAACATTTTTTGTAACACCATCATTGTTCTGCTGCTTGATTCAATTAGTGACTTAGCAGTTATCAGCACATAACTATGGCTATTTCTTTTTTTTTTCTTGAAGAACTCATCATTTGCAAGCTATTGTGATACCAATACCACGATGTTCCTCCGGTTACCCACGGATTTTCAGGGTTGGTTGCCATTTTTAGACATTACGGAGCTTTCCGTATACTATAAGAAACACTAATTTTACTACACATAGTGGAGACAATTACGCCTCGAGAACATAGCGTGACTGTCAAATAATTTTCTAAAGTACCTCCACCAGGGTTTCCCAAAAGCGGATTTCTATGTGAACATCAGGAACTGTGTCTTTCAAATATAAGCGCCAATGAACATGCTGAGAGTGCTTGAAAGACTGCCTTTTTCTGGGAAACTCACATTTGAGAAGAAAATCGACGGAAATTTGAATAATAGTTTTTGTGATTCCTCTACCGCGCCAGACCGCTGGATACCAAGACCAAAAGTGGACTTTTTCAGAACAACTGCAGACTTCCCGTTCATCACAAGATATAGAAATTAGTCCGAAAGGATTCAGCTACGCCTCTGCACACACACTATCAAATAAATTTGCGAAGACACCCCTACCACGGTTATGCAAGCCCGTAATTACCAAGACGGCACAAAGATTTCTCTAATCATAAACATCAACAAAGTTGTTGGAATTTCATGAATTAACCTCGGCAAATAAGTTTGATATTTCTCAGAACTCATCGTTGAGAGATTTTTTTGGCCAAATTTAACTACCAATTTCTTGTGATACCCCTACCATCTCAGTCCCTCGGCTACCGTGTAAAAACCAAAAGTAGACTGTTTTCCAATAATAACAAGAATTGAAAATTTTCTTCATATAGAAGGGAAACCCCTACGAAGGTACTTCAACTCCACAATGATATGGAGAAACCTTTGAGTGTGTCTCTAGTTGTGTCACCGAACTTGTCAAGATTTCATGACTGACTCACGAATTATACCTGATAAAACTATGAACTTTTTTCAAGACTCAGTCATTCAAGCGAAAAATCTGTTTATTACTTGATCTTCACATAGAAAGGAAACCCCGACCGAGGTATTTCAAGTCCACAAGTAAGTATTGGGACTTCTTAGAGTGTCTCTCTCAATTATACTTGTTACCAAACTTTTCACGATTTCATGACTGACATGCAAATTATACGATGTACAACTATGTATTTTTTCGATACTTAGTCATTTAAACGAAATGTCCACGGAATATTTGACTACGAACTTTTTGCAATACCCCTACCACCTCAGTCCATCGCCTACCGTGTAGAAAAAAAGTAGATGGTTTCCCGATTACTACCAAAAACTAAGTTTTTTCTTCAAGGACGAAAAAAAATCCTTATCAAGGTACTTGAAGTTCACAGGTATTTACTAAGAGCGCCACCTTATACGTAATTCTCTCAATTGCAAGTTTCACCAAATTTGTTGCAACTTCATGACTGATTTGAAAATTTTGGGACTTAGCCACTTGAACGAAACATCCGTAATAATTCAACCACCAAGTTTTTGTTATACCAATACCATCTCATGCGTCGGACTACCGCGTAGAAACCAAAAATAGATTGTTCTTCGAATTCTTTAAGAAATAAGAGTTTTCTCCACCTAAATAGCGAACCAGTACCAAAGTACTTCAAGTCTTCAAGTAACTATCAAGAGCTCTATAAGTATTCCTCTCAGTTACAAGTGTCACCTAAGTAGCTACGAATTCATGTGTGACTTACAGATTATGTGAAATGGAACTATAATAAATTTTCAAAGGCTCGCTCATTTGAACAAAATATCTATGAGTTATTTGGCTACCAAATTTATATGATAACCCTACCATTTCAGTCCATCGACTATTGTGTAAAAACCAGAAATGGATAGTCTTTTCAGTTGCTATAAGAAATGAAAATTTTCTCCACATAAAAAAGGAACCCCTACCAAATTACTTCAAGCCCATAGGTAACTAATGGGGGCCCTGTAACTGTTCTCTCGGTTATAAAAGTTAGCAAACTTACCTCAATTTCATGACTAACTTACGAATTATACGATGTATAGCTACGGTACTTTTTTGATACTTGGTCATTTGAACGAAATATCCACGGAATATTAGATTACCAACTTGCTTGATACCCCTATCATCTCGGTCCATTGGCTACCATGTAAAAACCAAAAGTAGGTTGTTTTCCAGTTACTGCAAAAATTCAAAATTTCCTCCACATGAAAGGCGAACCTCTACCAAGGTTTTGAAGTCGAGACAAAATATTGGGAGCCCCATGAGTGTCTCTCCTAGTTATAAGTGTCAGCAAACTTGTAACGATTTCATGACCAAATCAACGAATTACAAGAAATATTAGATATTAGCAGAGTTATAAAAACAAAATATTACCGCAATATTTATCTAAAAACTTTTTGTAATACTCCTGCCACCTCAGTCCGTCAGTTTTCATTTGAAGAACAAAAGTAGAATGCTATTTCAGAATGGTCTACAGTTCACTACAAGTAGTAGGTTTTTCACTCCACATGGAGGAAATAGTGATGTCTTGTGGAGAAGGATTAATTACGAGATTAGTTTTGAAAAAAAAAACCACCAGCAAGGTTTTGCAAGTCCGCAAGTTTTCAATGGGAGCCCAATAGGTGTTTTTCGAGTTATCATCGTTAACAAATTTGAGATTTCTTGAATAAATTTACGACTTGTCCCGTGTATGACTAAATTTTTCTCGACAGAATTCATCGGGTGAGCGAAATATTAAGGAACATTCAACTACCAGTTTTTTGTGATACCTCTACCACCTCAGTACGTCGACTACCTTGTCAAAGCCAGAAGTAGATTGCTGTATTAGATTCATTGCAAGTTTTCCGTTCACTACAGTAGATAAACATTTTACTCCCCATAGAGAAAGCAGTCGTGCTTTGTGGACCATGTTAACTGCAAACTTTCTTCCTTTCTTCCTTACTTTCTAATTATCCCAAGGTTTTAAAAACCGCAAGTTTTCAAAGGGAGCCCAATAAGTACCTCTCTCGGTTATGATGGAAAACAATGTTTTGATTTTAGAGATTTTATGAGTGCCCTTTTGCGTTATGCAGCATAGGTTAATCGCGTGTTATAGTAAGAACTCCATTCAACAGAAATACCTACAGAGATTTGACTTTCATATCTTAGGACATCTCCTAAAACTTCTGTACGTCGGCTAAGATGTCAAAATTCAGAAACAATGACATAATCATCAATAATAATCTAAACCTCCATTGTTAGAGCCTTACTACACAAGGTAGGTACAGCAAACTTTGTGGATCATTTTGCAGGAAGCAATAAAACGTCAGCGCTTGATTCTAGATGAATCTTAACATTTCAGTTTTCATCTCCAAATCAAAAAGCCAGGTTGTGTGTAGAGCGGTGAACTAGTTCAATTATGAGTACTTAACTTGGCCAGCCATTATATTGCAGTATTTTACGGTGATTTGGCGCCGTTGGAGCAAAAGTCAGTGGGCATTATGCGGAAGCGAAGGAGATCATTGCGCTCGAGTTTTAGATAAAACCCAATATTACACTTTTTCAGGATCAATACGCCAGAGGATGTAAAGGGGTGAGAAAAATATGACGTGTGTTCATGCGATGGCTAGCAATTGATTAGCAAAAATGCGAGCAACTTATCACTGACTTCCAGTGAATTCAGATGTTTAAATAGCATTTCATTCCCAGAAATATCCCTATTAAGGTTTTGAAAGTTTTTACATTACTAAGAGGGACCCTCTAAGTGATACACTAAATATGATATGAAGCCTCAGAGTCTTTCGTTTCGAAAGTTTTCTTGAGATTACGCTCAAATATCATTAAGCCTGATATCCTTTTTTGAGCCATGCACGTGGTTTTATAATTTCAGAATTTTTCAATTTTTCCTTGCAGAAATTTCAGTTTTTGGAACACTTTACAAGTTGACAAGGATATCTTCACCGCACTTCTTTTATTCTTCAAACAACCTGACGGAATTTTTTTCCTGACATACCTTATATTCCCTCGCTTACTACCTGTTTAAGTCGAAGGAATGAAACAATCTCAACCGCTACCATCGTTTGAGCTTACGTAAATTTGAACACCTCAAATCTCAATAAATCAACAAGCTTTTGGGCGCTGAAAATGACAAGCGAGTCCATTTATGCAATGAGTTCTTCAGCTACGATAGAGGTATTTTACAGCACCTAAATTTAGTGCCACAAGATGGAAATACACAACTACCAGACTATTCTTGAAAGACCTCTACCACAGTTTTCCAGTCCCTAAACACACAGTCTTCCAGTCGCTCAATCTTTTTTCAAACTTCTTCAGATAACTTTTTACTACCTACAGTGATCAAGCAATATTTATCGTTTACTCAACATTTTGGGGAAACTTTTTCGGACACTTAACAGTGTCATTCAAACTGAAAGCATTAGAATCACTGTCCGTCGAAATCCAAAGTAATAAAAATTGTGCCAGCCTCCACCGTTATGAACTTTACTACACAAGGAGAAAACAGATATGCTTTGTGAATATCGGTAAGAATTTATGAAGAAAATTAAGTATACTTTCATTCTTCAATTTTCATTTCAGACCAAAAGGTTAATAGCTTGGAAAGTGGTGATCAAGTCCCTTTATTCCATGAATTCATGAGTAGGCCAGTAATTGTGAGCAGAAATCCAAGATTAATTTTATTTAATGCCTTTAAATTGACATACATAACTACCTACTACTTTAAAAATTCCTCTACTATATATTTGGCCTCAGCTTACTAAAAGGGAACATACAAGTGTTTTTCCCGACTTGAGCTATAAAATAAATTTCTTCAGATCTTTTGAAAGACTTTATAAATGATTATACGTAGAAATGCGTATGATTATCGAGCACTCATCAATTAGATTGAACTCTTGCAAAAATTGACAGATTCTCTGATGCCACTACCATATTAGTCTGTTGACTACTATGTCAAAATCAGAAGCAGCAAGCGTTACCATAACCTTTTCTCTCTTGACTTACTACAAAAAAGGCAATAGTAAAGCGTCGCAAAGATTTGACAAAAACAAACACGACCTTTACGCTTGAGTATAGAGAAACTCTTACTTTTCGATTTTCAGTTTTAGATCAACAGGCCTTTGAGTTCAGAAAACCGTGAGCAAGTCCATTAATGCTGAGTTCGTGAGGTGGTCAGCAATCGAATAACGGTATTTAAAAGTATCTATGACTCGGTGTCACTGAAGGGAAACATATAACTGTGAATTATTTTAAAATACCTCTACCACAGTTTCAAAAGTCCTCGATTTAAAATGGAGCCTAAAAAGATTTTCTCTAAGTCAAATATGCATATTTCTTATGATTTTAGAAGTGCATATTTTGAGTACCTACATTTTAGTGCGCTTACATGAAGATACATAAAACTGCCAAACTGTCATATTATTTCTGAAACATCACTATTAGAACTTTCGAGTTCATTACTTACAATACGGATCTCGACAAATGTCTCACCCAGTTTAACAGATGAACAAATTCGTAGGGGATTTTAATGAGCTGCGAACACATACTACCTTTTAGGAAGTATTACAAAAACTTAGCAGAACTTCCTTGCAGACACCCCTACCATTTTAGTCTTCGGCTATCATGTTGAAGTCAATAGAAATGAAAATTATATTAACCCTACCACGCGTGGAAGCAAAAACAATCTTTGGAAACACTTTGTAGATACGATGAGACTTACGTTTGATGATACATCAGTTATAGCACTTAGAATTTTATCTTCAAATCAGTATGCCCTTTTGTGCAGGCGATGAGTCTACTAATGCTACAAGTTTATAAATGGGAAAGCAACAAGATAGCGATATTTGACAGTAAATATTATTTGGTGTCTTACACACATAGAACTATCTAATCGTCTTTGATACGCCCCTAACAAGATTTTGCAAGCCTTAAACTAAAAGATGCTCTTTTCTTTTTGAGTTTGAAGCATATGTTTACCGCGCATTCAATTGGGAGAAATCGCTACACAAACTTGGCTTATATTTCCATGACATTTCAACCATTTAAATCCGTTAACACCGTTTAACTTGTCAAAACCACACGAAATATAGATAATTTCAACTTCTAACGTCACGAATCTTACTACACAAGGAAGCCACAAGCAAAGCTTGGCAAGCATTTTACACGAAACAATGAAGTCCTTGCGCTTGATTTTACAAATTGATTTTACAAGGTATACAGGGCGGTGAGCAAGTCCATTTATGGTCCCAACAGATTAAGGTATAAGACTACTATATTACTTCTCAAGACCAGGCTAGCAGTGCCTTCCCAGCCTCATGTCATGATAAGGAGCCCGATATGTACTTCTCCGGTTAAAACGATAAACAAATTTCTTGAGACCTTAATAATAATTTCATTTAAGAGCTTTATGAATGATTTCATGAGTTGTGAAACATATATTTACAGTACACTCATCATTTAGAAGATGACTGTACGAAAACTTCTGAGATTTAGGATCAAATGGTTATGAGAACTAAAACTGGAAGTTATCACTATCCCTGCTGTCGTGAACCTTACTACTCATGAAGGTGATGATACTACTTCGCAACTAATTCGCAAGAATCAATGAGACTTGGTTTTAGATGAATTGAACACCGCATTTTCGTTTCCATATCCACGAGCGCGGGTGCAAAAAGCAATGAGCAGATCTATTCACATTGTGTTCATTAATTGATTATTGGATGGATAAGGAGAGCATAAGATGTTATTGGTGAGCTCGCAGATTGTTCTAAAATCTCTTGCAAGTTTCTGAGTCATTGTAAAGAACCCCTTCTAAGTGTTCTCTTCAGCCACAGTTATGAATGAATGCCACATTCTTTAAATTTACAGATTGCTAACCTATTTTAATCGTGTACCCATCACTAGAGAGACACTTACAAAAGCATAGCAGCGTTCCTTTCTGGACTCCATGACCTTTTCAGACCTAAAGCTATGTCACATTCAGAAGCAGATTGCTATTTAAAAAAACCAAAAGCCTTGTTATGCCATAAAACTGAAGATTATCTCAACCACAACTGTCATGTCCCAATCCCTGTTACTTGCGTTTGCAAAATAAGTTTCTATATTTTTAAATGACTTCACGAGCTGTCAATGAATTGTTTATCACGAATTCGTCATATGGGAGTTTTTAAAGTAACAAGGGAACCATCAGTAGAATATAATATACTGTCATTTAAACAACCTGAAAAATTCTCCACATAAAATGAACCCCTACCATGGTACTTCACGGCCACAAGTGGCCATTGCGAGCAACATAAGTGCTTAGCTCAGTTACAAGCGTCATCACTATTATAATGACCTTATGACTGACATGTACGAAATATGACCAAGCAACTTTTCAAGCCTTGATCATCAAAACATAGCCCCCAAAGAATGGCTCACTACCAATTCTGTATGACTGCTAAATCATCTCAGTCCGTCGGCTACCGTGTTAAAACCAAAAAGAGATGGATTTGTCAGTTACCATGAGAAATAAAAAACAAGTTTCTCTCAGTTGTGACTGTCAGCAGATCTGTTACGATTTCATGAGTGATTTATATGATACTTATTGAAGACTTAACCATCTAAAAAAACATCTAAAGACTATTTCACTATCGGTTTCCAACGATACCTCAATCATTTCATTCCTCGGCAACTGGAAAAGCGAAAAGCAGAGAGATTTTCCACATATTACAACGAATAAAAATTTTCCCACATAGGAAGGAAGGAAAAATTATAAATAGAATTCCGCAACTAGAAGAAAAAAAGATATGGCCTATTTAACTACCAGTTTTTTGGAAACCCCTACCATCTAAGTCCATCGGCTATCGTGTGAAAATCAAAAGTAGACCGTCTTCACGCAGTTACAGGAATAAAAAACTTCCCACATGAAAACGAAACCCCTACCATGGCAATTCAAGTCCATAACTAAATATTTGGACATTTACAAGTGTTTTGCTCAGTTATAACTGTCAGCAAACTTGTAAAATTCCACAACTGAAATACGAATTATACGAAATACAACTATTACACCTCCCTAGGACTTAGTTAAATAAGCCAAAATCTGTCTAATACTTGAATACCAAATTTTCTAACACCTACCATCGCATTCCGTCGACTACCGAATAAAAACCACAAATAGAACGATTTTCCGACTACCACAAGAATTGAAAAATTTCTCTACACAGAGCCCTACCAAGGCATTTCAAGTCCACAAGGAACTACTGGGAGCTCTACAAGTGTTTCTCTCAGTTGTGATTGTCATAAAGTTTGTTAAGATTACATAACTCATTTACCAATTTTACGAAATATAACTATTATACTTCTAAAAGACTTAGTCATTAAAAGGAAATATCTATTGATTATTTAAGTACCAATTTTTTTGTGAAATCCCTACTATCTCAGTCCACAGGCCACCATGTGAAAACAGTAAATCAATCTTCCGAATGTTACAGAATAAAAAACATTCCACATGAAAAGGAAACTCTACCGATGTAGTTGTGGATCGCCAGTAAATATTTGGAGATTTACAAGTATTTCGCTCAGTGATAACTGTCAGCAAGTTTGTTATGAATAACTCTCTTTCGAAATTCACGAAATATAACCATTACAAATCTCTGAAACTTAGTTACTAAGCCAAAATCTACCTAAGACTTAAATAACAAATTTTCGAACCCCTACCATCACATTCCGTCGGCTACCGAATAAAAACCAGAAGCAGATCGATTCCCTGACTACCACAAGAAATGAAAAATTTCTTCACATAGAAAGTAAACTTCTACCAGAGTACTTCAAGTACACAAGGAACTACAGGGAGCTCTATAAGTGTTCCTCTCAGTTCTAACTGTCACTGAACTTGTTTGGATTTCATAAATCACCTACGAATTTCACGAAATATAACTATTACACTCCTACAAGATTTAGCCAATCAGTACAAGGAAAAATCACTGGCTTATTCAACTACCAATCTTTCTTTGTAAAACCCCTAGGATCTCATTTCACCTGCTAATGTATGGATACCAAAAGTAGAACAGTCTTTGGGCGAATCAAGGAATGAGAATTTTTCACATGGAAAGCAAACCATTATCACGGTAGTTCAACTACATAGATAAACATTTGGAGATATGCTAGTGCTTCTCTCAGTTATAACTGTCAGCAAGCTTGTAAGAATTTGACCACCGACTTACGAATTATGCGAAATACAACTACTACACCTTCCTGGAACTTAGTTACCCAAGCGAAAATATGTTTAATACTTCAATACCAAGTTTTTTAACACCTACCATCGCATTCACTCTGACCCATATCATTCCCTATGACTTAGTCATAGAAGGAAATGCCTATTGATAACTCATCTGCCAAATTTTTTTGTGAAATCCCAAAAATCTCAATCCATAGGCCACCGTGTGAAAACATCAGATCAATCTTGCGAAAGTTACAGTAAAAAAAATATTGAACATGAAAGGGAAACCCCTAAAAAGGTTGATCAGGATCATAAGCAAATACTTGAAGATTTACAAGTATTTCGCTTCGTAACTGTTTGCAAGCTTGTTAAGATTCCGTATCTCACTTTCGAATTTCACGAAATATAGCGATTACAAATTCTTGAAACTTAGTTACTAGGCCAAAATCTATCTAAGACTGAAATAACAACTTTTCGAACCCATACCATCTCATTCCGTCGGCTACCGCTTAAAAACCACAAGTAGATCGATTTCTACTACCACAAAACTTACATTTCTCCACACAGAAAGGAAGCCCTACCAGGGTGCTTCAAGTCCACAGAAACCACAGGCAGCTCTATCAATGATTCTCCCACTTAAAACTGTCACTAATCTTGTTAGGATTTCATGAATGGCTTAGGAATTAAACGAAATATAACCATTATACTTCTTAAGACTTAGTCAATACAAGGAAAAATCAAAGGCTTATTAACCACCAACCATTCTATGTAAAACCCCTACAATCTCAATCTATCGACTAATGTATGATGACCAAAACTAGAGCAGTCTTCCGGCAGATAAAGGAATGAAAAACTTTCCACATGAAAAGGAAACACCTACCAAGGTAGATCAGGATCATAAGTAAATATCTGGACATTCACAAGTATTTCGCTCAGTTATAACTGTCAGCAAGCTTGTAAAGATTGCACAACTGACCTACGAATTATACGAAATACAACTACTACACCTCCCTAGGACTTAGTTACCTAAGCGAAAATCTGTTTATTACTCAAATACCAAATTTTTTAACCCATACCATCTCATTCCGTCGGCTACCAAATAAAAAACCAGAAGTAGAACGATTTTCCGACTACCACAAGGATTGAAAAATTTCCCCACAGAGAAAGTAAACCCCAACAAGGGTGCTCCAAGACCACAAGGAACTACAGGAAGCTCAATAAGTGTCTCTCTCACTTATAACTGTCACTAATCTTGTTAGGATTTCATAAATGGCTCATGAATTTCACGAGATGTAACTATTATACTTCTCTAAAACTTTGTCTTCACAAGGAAAAATCAACGGCTTATTCAACTACCAATCTTTGTTTGAGAAACCACTATAATCTCAGTCCATCGGTTAATGTGTGAATAGCAAAACTAGACCAGTCTTCCTGCAGATAAAGGAATGAAGAACTTTCCCCACGAAAAGCAAACCCCGATCACGCTAGTTCAAATCCATAAGTAACTGTTCGAGATTAACAAGCGTTTCTCTCATATAAAACTGTCAGCAAGCTTGTAATGATTTCACAACTGACTTACGAGTTATACGAAATACAACTATTACACCCCCCTAGGACTTAGTTACCTAAGCGAAAAACTGCATTATACTTAAACAATAAATCTTTAACTCCTACCATCGCATTCTGTCGGCTACCGATTAAAAACCAGAAGTAGAACGATCTTCCGACTACCACAAGAACTGAAAAATTTCTCCATATTGAAAGTAAGCATCTATTAGGATACTTCAAGTCTACAAGTAACTACAGGAAGATCTATAAGTGCTTCTCTCACTTATAACTGTCACTAGTTTTGTTAGGATATCATAACTGGCTTACATATTTCGCGAAATATAACTATTAAACTTCGCTAAGACTTACTCATTAGAACGAAATGTCCATTGATTACTTAACAATCAATTTTATAGTGAAATCCCTACTATCTCAGTAAATAGGCCACCGTGTGGAAACAGCAGATCAATCCCCCGAAAGTTATAGAAATAAAAAACATTCCACATGAAATGAGAACCTCTACCAAGATAGATCTGCATCGTAAGCAAATATTTGGAGATTTACAAGTATTTCGCTCAGTTATAAGTTTCAGCAAGCTTGCTAGAATTCCGCAACTCACTTTCGAATTTCACGAAATTCTTGAACAATTCATTACAAATTCTTGAAACTTTGTTACTAGGCCAAAATCTATCTAAGATAAAATAACAACTTTTCAAACCCCTACCATCTCATTCCGTCTGCTACCGAATAAAAAACCAGAAGCAGAACGATTTCCCGACTAAAACAAGAATTGAAAAAATTTCTTCACATAGAAAGTAAACCCCTACCAGGGTGCATCAAGTCCACAAGGAACTACAGGGTGCTCTATCAATGTTTTTCTCACTTAAAACTGTCATTAATCTTGTTAGGATTTCATAAATGACTTACGAATTTCACGAAATATAACTATTATACTTCTCTATGACTTAGTCATTAGGAGGAAATGTCTACTGATTATTCAGCTACCAACTTTTTTGTGAAATCCCTACAATCTCAGTCCATAGGCCACCGTGTGAAAACAGCAGATCAATCTTCCGAAATTTACAGAGAATAAAGAACATTCCACATAAAAAGGAAACCTCTCCCAAAGCAGATCTGGATCATAAGTAAATATATGGAGATTAACATGTATTTCGCTCAGTTATAAGTTTTAGCAAGGTTGTTAGAATTACGTAACTCACTTTCGAATTTCACGAAATTCAACCATTACAAATTTTTGAAACTTAGTTACTAGGCCAAAATCTATCTAAGACTCAAATAACAACTTTTCGAACCCATACCATCTTATTCCGTCGGCTACCGAATTAAAAACCAGAAGGAGACCGATTTTCGACTACCACAAGAATAAAAAAATTTCTTCCACATTGAAAGAAAACCACTACCAGGGTGCTTCAAGTCCACAAGGAACTACAGGGAGCTCTATCAATGTTTCTCTCACTTAATACTGTCACCAATCTTGTTAGGATTTCATAAATGGCTGAAGAATTTCACAAAATATAACTATTACACTTCTCTAGACTTAGTCATTAGAAGGAAATGCCTATGGATTGTTCAGCTACCAACTTTTTTGTGAAATCATTACAATCTCAGTCCGTAGGCCACCGTGTGAAAACAGCAGATCAATCTTCCAAAATATACAGGAATAAAGAACTTTCCACATAGAAAAGGAAACGTATTTCGCTCAGTTCTAAGTTTTGGAAAGCATGTTAGAATTCCGTAACTCACTTTCGAATTTCACGAAATTTAACCATCACAAATCTTTGAAACTTTGTTACTAGAAAAAAATCTATCTAAGACTCAAATAACATCTTTTCGAACCCCTAACATCTTATTCCGTCGGCTACCGAATAAAAAACCAGAAGCAGAACGATTTCCCGACTAAAACAAGAATTGAAAAATTTCTTCACATAGAAAGTAAACCCCTACCAGGGTGCATCAAGTCCACAAGGAACTACAGGGTGCTCTATCAATGTTTTTCTCACTTAAAACTGTCATTAATCTTGTTAGGATTTCATAAATGACTTACGAATTTCACGAAATATAACTATTATACTTCTCTATGACTTAGTCATTAGGAGGAAATGTCTACTGATTATTCAGCTACCAACTTTTTTGTGAAATCCCTACAATCTCAGTCCATAGGCCACCGTGTGAAAACAGCAGATCAATCTTCCGAAGTTTACAGAAATAAAGAACATTCCACATAAAAAGGAAACCTCTCCCAAAGCAGATCTGGATCATAAGTAAATATATGGAGATTAACATGTATTTCGCTCAGTTATAAGTTTTAGCAAGGTTGTTAGAATTACGTAACTCACTTTCGAATTTCACGAAATTCAACCATTACAAATTTTTGAAACTTAGTTACTAGGCCAAAATCTATCTAAGACTCAAATAACAACTTTTCGAACCCATACCATCTTATTCCGTCGGCTACCGAATTAAAAACCAGAAGGAGACCGATTTTTCGACTACCACAAGAATAAAAAAATTTCTTCACATTGAAAGAAAACCACTACCAGGGTGCTTCAAGTCCACAAGAAACTACAGGGAGCTCTATCAATGTTTCTCTCACTTAATACTGTCACCAATCTTGTTAGGATTTCATAAATGGCTGAAGAATTTCACAAAATATAACTATTACACTTCTCTTAGACTTAGTCATTAGAAGGAAATGCCTATGGATTGTTCAGCTACCAACTTTTTTGTGAAATCATTACAATCTCAGTCCGTAGGCCACCGTGTGAAAACAGCAGATCAATCTTCCAAAATATACAGGAATAAAGAACTTTCCACATAGAAAGGAAACGTATTTCGCTCAGTTCTAAGTTTTGGAAAGCATGTTAGAATTCCGTAACTCACTTTCGAATTTCACGAAATTTAACCATCACAAATCTTTGAAACTTTGTTACTAGAGAAAAAATCTATCTAAGACTCAAATAACATCTTTTCGAACCCCTAACATCTTATTCCGTCGGCTACCGAATAAAAAACCAGAAGCAGACCGATTTTCCGACTACCACAAGAATTAAAAAATTTCTCCACATAGGAAGAAAACCACTACCAGGGTGCTTCAATTCCACAAGTAACTACAGGGTGCTCTATCAATGTTTCTCTCACTTAAAACTGTCACTAATCTTGTTAGGATTTCATGATTGGCTTAAGAATTGCACAAAATATAAATATTACACTTCTCTGAGACTTTGTCATTAGAAGGAAATGCCTATGGATTGTTCAGCTACCAGCTTTTTTGTGAAATCCCTACAATCTCAGTCCGTAGGCCATCGTGTGAAAACAGCAAATCAATCTTCTGAAGTTTACAGGAATAAAGAACATTCCACATAGAAAGGAAACGTATTTCCCTCAATTCGAACTTTTAGAAAGCATGTTAAAATTCCGTAACTCACTTTCGAATTTCACGAAATTTAAGCATTACAAAATTTTGAAACTTCGTTACCAGGAAAAAATTTATCTAAGACTCAAATAACATCTTTTCGAACCCCTAACATCTTATTCCGTCTTCTACCGAATAAAAACCAGAAGAACGATTTTCCGACTACCACAAGAATTAAAAAAATTTCTCCACATTGAAAGAAAACCCCTACCAGGGTGCTTCAAGTCCACAAGGAACTACAGGAGGCTCTATCAATGTTTCTCTCACTTAAAACTGTCACTAACCTTGTTAGGATTTCATAAATGGCTTATGAATTTCACGAAATATAACTATTACATTCCCTAAGACTTAGTAATTAGAAGGAAATGTCAACTGATTATTCAGCTAGAAACTTTTTTGTGAAATCCCTACAATCGCAGTCCACAGGCCCCCGTGTGAAAACAGCAGATCAATCTTCCGAAATTTACAGGAATAAATAACATTTCACATAAAAAGGAAACCTCTCCCTAGGTAGATCTGGATCATAAGTAAATATGTGGAGACTTACAAGTATTTCGCTTAGTTATAAGTTTTAGCAAGCTTGTTAGGATTCCGTAACACATCTTCGAATTTCACGAAATTCAACCATTACAAATTCTTGAAACTTTGTTACTAGGACAAAATCTACCTAAGAATCAAATAACAACTTTTCGAAACCCTACCATCTTATTCCGTCGGCTACCGAATAAAAAACCCGAAGCAGACCGATTATCCGACTACCACAAGAATTAAAAAATTTCTTCACATTGAAAGAAAACCACTACCAGGGTGCTTCAAGTCCACAAGAAACTACAGGGAGCTCTGTCAATGTTTCTCTCACTTAAAACTGTCACTAACCTGGTTAGGATTTCATAAATGGCTTATGAATTTCACGAAATATAACTATTATATTCCCTAAGACATAGTAATTAGAAGGAAATGTCAACTGGTTATTCAGCTAGAAACTTTTTTGTGAAATCCCTACAATCGCAGTCCATTGTTAGGATTCCGTAACACACCTTCGAATTTCACGAAATTCAACCATTACAAATTCTTGAAACTTTGTTACTAGGACAAAATCTATCTAAGACTCAAATAACAACTTTTCGAAACCCTATCATCTTATTCCGTCGGCTACCGAATAATAAGCCAGAAGCAGACCGGTAGAGCAGACTACCACAAGAATTAAAAAATTTCTCCACATTGAAAAAAAAAACCTACCAGGGTGCTTCAAGTCCACAAGAAACTACAGAGAGCCCTATCAATATTTCTCTCACTTTAAACTGTCACTAATTATGTTGAGATTTCATGAATGGCTTATGAATTTCACGAAATATAACTATTACACTTCCCTAAGACTTAGTCATCAGAAGGAAATGTCTACTAATTTTTCAGCTACCAACTTTTTTGTGAAATCCCCACAATCGTAGTCCACAGGGCCCCGTGTGAAATCAGCAGATCAATCTTCCGAAATTTACAGGAATAAATAACATTTCACATAAAAAGGAAACCTCTCCCAAGGCAGATCTGGATCACAAGTAAATATATGGAGATTCACAAGTATTTCGCTTAGTTTTAAGTTTTAGAACGCTTGTTATGATTCCGTAACTCACTTTCGAATTTCACGAAATTCAACCATTACAAATTTTTGAAACTTTGTTACCAGGCCAAAATCTATCTAAGACTCAAATAACAACTTTTCGAACCCCCAAAAATCTTATTCCGTCGGCTACCGAATAAAAAACCAGAAGCAGACCGATTTTCCGACTACCACATGAATTAAAAAATTTCTCCACATTGAAA
>JAHQIW010002808.1:0-62008 GCA_019055375.1 Parelaphostrongylus tenuis | reverse complement strand
AAAACAAAAAAAAAAAAAAAAATTATATAAAAAAAAAATCATAAAAAAAAAAAAAAATCCTACTCCATGATGTTTCTGTGCTCTTGCGTCCCTGAGCGGGGTGTTCAGTCTATTAAAACACCTTGTCAGCTAGGTGTTCCTCTAATGCTAGCATAAGAGCGACCCTACCCGTTTCGCCCACTATATAATATCACCTAGTATTTTTTTTGCTGGAGTTAGGTAGAAACTAGTACTTACGTCTCACAATAGCAATCACGACATCTTTGCCGTTAACATATTTTACATCTTTCATTATACAGATTGGTCATATAGCGGATGCTAACCGAATATGGGTGTTTTTGGACATATTTCGGTGTGTATATATCATATATAGGCCACCGATATTGCTTTAAGCACTGTGCTGTTTTCATTCAAACAAGCGGTTCTAATAAGCTGATATCAATCTCATTCATAAAAGAGCAGGAGGATAGAACGAGACACCTTCTTCTTCGAAGTCGGAGTTATTTCCTTTTCGAATGACGTACCTCTTTTTCCTCGAACACCTAATGCCGATGGGAATTTACAAATTCGTACAATCCCATGTAAACAGTGGCATAATTGTCCCGCTGGATGCCAAGTTTCACAGCGAATTTCATACTTCTCGTATTGGCTTTCACTTTCCGGTACATGTACATTTGCCGCTGCCTTCAGACAAGCATGTGTTTATTATCAACGCCTTTTCGTGCATGTATGAGTGGATGATACAGAGATTGCAGATAGTAACGAGAATAGTTCGTTCGTTATTAACTTGGCATCTATCGAGTACCACTTTTGTTATGTAAGTGCCTCGCGTTCTCGGTTAAGTTTATTTGTGCATGTTCAAGAAGGATGGGCAGGCCTAATCATCTTGTGGTTTGGTATCTCACTGGGTGAAATTTACTGCATCTTCCTGACTGCATTCATATGTCAATCAAGTGCTAAAGGCAATCATCTAAGCTTCATTCTTAGAGTGGACCAAGATAACCAAAACTTTCACCTATATACCTACAGTAGGGTATGGTGGCCGGGTAGGTCTATCACTGGTGGGGGGGGTGTAGTAGACTGTCCGCCTTTCGTCCGACATTCGAAGGCAATCGCCAGGACCAGGGTGCCTAGTTCGCTTGCCACCCAGTGCCAGCCATCTCTTTGAACATAAATTTTCGCACACTATCTGAAGATTGAGCAGCTCAAGCTACTCTTTTTATAGACACTCATGAGGTGCATCAAAATTCCCGTACATGCCAAACATTCCTACAACTCCCTGTATGTTGTATCAGAAGCTCATGTGTGGCCTTGTACATTGGAGATCTTGAAACGTTTGTTGTATAGTAGCAAGTACGTCGATGACCTCCATTACGTTATGCGTTGTGTTCGTATTCAGTTGTTACGTAGACCGATCCAGAGCATCTGAGTGTTCGTTAGCATGGTTATGGAATGTGTTTCTAGCAAGGATATTATAAACGTTTAAGAACCATGCCCTCTCCTATCCTTCGGTCCCGCCATACACAGCTCATGATGGTGTGGGTCTAACTTTGAATATAGGTTGGATCGTTAGACATTGGATCATCAGTAAACATTAACTTATGTGTTTTTATAGCATGTATATGAGAGGCATTTAGTATACGATTTTCAATCGAAAACTGTATGGTGGATTCTAAGTCTTCCGCTTTTGGCTGTGTGGTTCTCCGAACGTCACCTGTGGCACATTTGCGTTTTTATTGCCATTGAACTTCTATTATAGATGATGATGCGTAAGGCGAACCATTTGTCAGTATCGCTTATATATGCGTTTATTGCGACTACTTCATAATCTTCGAGGTACTCCCGCTCACTTACAGAATTTCTCCACCCTTATCACATGTGCACGTGCTTCGAGCCTTATCCTTTCTTTCTTCCTTACTCAAAACACTCCCGAACCACTCGCTTTCATCCTCTGTCTTTGTTGGATCGAGTTGTAAATGGTTTGTATTGGAATCTTATTCATGCGAGATGATGTGAAGTGACATGTTCCAAAGTCCATTTTATTTCCCCTAGGCACATACATGTCTGTTCGGAAATTGCTTCAAATTTTTACATTAATTGATATATTCTCATTTATACAACGCCCAAAGGTCTCATATCACAGAAAACTGAAAAGAAAGAATGCTGGTATACTCAAATGGTGGTGCAGTGTGAATGTTAAATACGAATTCATTTTTGACCTAAACTGGTTTGAACTATATTGTTACTCTTTTGAAAGTCGGCTGGGCTAGTAGATCTTATGTATGGATGAAGAACAGCAATTTCTCTATCATAGTTGATGTAACTTGTTTCTTGTAATAAAATATACATTCATATAATAGAATAACATATTTTTTTTATCCTTTCGAAGCGCACCTACAAATCAATGAGTGCCGATATAACCTCGAGGAACAAGCGGAAATACCCTAGTAGTTTCACCGTGTAGTAGAAACCTGTAACATTCCGGATACAGAGCTTTCTCGTAAAGTCATAACAGACTAATTTTAAGCCTCTTTACATTAGACAATTGACAATATGTTTGTATTCATTATATGATATCTACATATATACATATATTTCTTTTTAACACTTAATTTGATCCATCATCACAGTTGATTTTTTTTTACCTATAAAGTTATACTATACAAGATGTTATTACATAACAATGATATATATATAAATACTAATATATATATGTATGTATATACTATCTGTGTTTTGGGCTGCTTGCGTGAACATCACAAATGTTATTCCGTCCTCCTAAAGTCCCCCACAAAAAGCTCTTCAAACAATGCAAAACTTGTATGTGAGAAAAAATTACATGTTTGCGTGAAACATAATCTTACTGCGCATTTCACATTGCTCTGAAGTGTTTCCATGAATAAACCACCCACGTACATACTCTTGTCAATGAAATAACCCAGCTTTTCAGCATGATACCACATCCTGGTCACTGAATCTCATAGGAAACGTTTCCTGTCCAGTGAATGAAGCCGTTTTCATAATTTTGCTGCCACCTAACATAATTTTCCAGCAGGTATTGATGAAATATCATGCCTTCGATCGAGTGTTCTCGTCAAGACCATGCTTAAAAACTACAATGTAGAAAAAGGAAAAAAGGAAAAAAAAAAAGGTACTAAAAAGAAAGTAGAAAAAACGAAGATAAGACAGAAAAAAAAAAAAGAAAAAGAAAAAATTTGAACTTACCTAATAATATTTACTTAAGCCACACACGTCATGTTATTTGGTTATGACCAATAACGTAACTTAATACAACGTGTTCGGCCTGTGACAGCCTCATCAGTTGGTCCGTACCCATTTGTCTGTGCAGTCCCTCTTGTAGGGGAACACAGCCGCCTTACCATGACAAAAAAGTATTTAAAAGCAATCGAGTGCAAAATATTGCCAATCTTAATTTTTATACTTCGCCTAATCGGACTGTGCTTTTTTTTATCGGACCCGCTCAAATGATTTAATCTTGCTAAGGGATAATGGCATACATTTTTGAGCCATATGTTCTAGTGCTATATAGGCTCCTATTTCGTTCTGATTGGGACTCATTCAGTAACACCCTCTCAGTAGTTTTTAGAGGATTAATTTCACCTCAAGGGATCGACGGTGAACTGAGGGAGGTGCTAAACTGATGTAGTCCCCATGGACGAAGATAGGCGCCCTATAATAGCACTAGACCTATGGCTCAACAATATAGTCCTAGATACTAATTTGATTATCTTTCTTCTATCTCCTACTCTCTTTAGAAAGTGTTATTGGGGTCCACACTCCTCTATCCCTCTGCCCCAAGTCAAGGATTTGCTAGCGGACCGACTAGGCTACCGGGCAAACAACATCTGTAGGGTATATTATGATAGCTCTTATGAGACTGTAATAGAAAAATTGCGATCAAGATGCTTCCCATAACCCCCCCAAAGACAAAAGCGAAGCCTTCAAATTTCGAACAGTATCAAAACCCTATATGTTATTGAACGACGACAATTGCAAACCGACCTTCAATCGTTGGACTGAATGGGCAGCGAACTTGTCCTTAGTCAATCAGTCGAAAGCTCTAAAATCTCATGCTGCAGCCACACGTTGCTTGTTTTTCCAAAACACCTTTTTATAACGCCTGTAGAACCAAGAAAAACTTTGTGTTTCGCACGTGCCCTGATCCGTCTATCATTTATATCACGCCAATCCAATGAAAGCAAGAGAAGCATTTTCAGCATGTTAGAAAATTTTTCGTCTATCCCAGAATGTACTTTTTCTATCTGAATTTTCAAGTACATGATGCGGTGAAAAAACATTTCCAATTGACTACTATAATTCGATCGGGATCCGCTCGCTGCAAAAACAGAGTGTAGAGAACGAAAACATAAATCCAGTTTTGCAAACCCAAATCAATCTTCGCGGCTGTATATCAGACGCATTACGAATACGTTTTGTACAATTAATACACCATTAGAACCCTCTACGACACTTTCTAACGATTTCTGTCCATAAAATTCTGCATAGAGAGCTTTGGAATAGTGAGGAAGTAGTTGGAGAAAGATAAGAAAAAAAAAAAGACTCGATAAATCAGAAATGATTTCAACACATAGTTTGAAATGTTTTTTTTTTTGCATGATTGTATTTTCCTCGTGAAAGCATATATTTTTTTGAAACACAATCCTCTTTTATATCAAGAAAACCTTTGTATGAGTCTTCATTCATGGTTCTTTACTTTTCATTAACGATTAATGTGCCTTAAAATGATGACTTTCACTAGCAACAAACCCGTTATATAATTCAAGCGACGGCCATTACTTCCCGTGCGAAACATAATCTTCTCTCTGCTCTTAAAGTCGCTCCAATAAGACTTCACAAAAAATTAGCTTCAAATTGCCGTGATTTGAGCTATCGGATGACTGCTAAACTTTCAGCGAAGCTATTTACAGACTCCAGCCGAGTAATAAAACAAACTGTGTGTGAAATATAGTCTGTTCGCCTTGCTACAGCGCAATAAAAATGATTGCAGACAATCCAGCTCACTATTTCAGATCACTGAAATTTACGCTTTTGAATATTCTCAAGACACTACGTAAACCACGTTATGCTTCCAATGATTCTTTGTTTTTTGCCAAATACGAGGTATTATAACATATATTATTCAGACACCTAACGTTTCGGCACTTTTGCATTTTTCAAAAGCCTTGAAGATGCAGTTGTTTATAACCCAGTTTAGCCATACACCTCCATGTTCGAAAAGAATCACCAACCTAGATTTCATCGCTCAGGCACAAAATCACTTCCAACCTACCTCACTGATTTTATAAGTCCTTTAGTTAATTGCGAAATAATAACTTGTATAAGTACTGAAAGTTTGGGAAAAATTCTCCAGGGAGAATGCCATAAGCACTTGTGCACCACTATAAGTACGCCGTCTCGAAGCGGATTAACATATGGGGCCACTTTTTGCACATGCATGCATATTGCGAATCTTGTATTTTGCAGCTAATTCTTGAATTAGCAGGTAACTGTTGTACTTGGGGGTTCGCTAACCGAGGGGTTAGTGTTGCCAGCGCAAGGTTGACCCCACCCCGAAGACCTCTGGCAATTATTCAATGGACGCTCTAAGAACACCTCAGCCTGGTACACTCCGAGATTGCCAAAAGATAAGCTTAACCACACTCTACGACGTTCATGAAGAAGAGTAAATCCTCAGCACAACCAAGGATGCGGATTGAATGCTAGAATTGCTGGCACGTCCCACGTTAAAAAAAACTGTGTGCTGCGGATCAACTAAATGATAAAGTGAAAGAACTTTCCACTATTTAGAGCACCAATCAGCCTTGTATCTAGAGAACGCGCGAGTTATTTTATGATCATTTCTCAGTTCCCTATTGAACTGCTGTTGAGATATGTCGAAATCATCGGACTTGTGTGTGGTGTTCTGGTCCCGTCCTAAAGATTCTATCAAAACCGTATTTTTTCAACTGGCTTTCATAATGTAGGATTATTTGCAAAACACACTGGGGGTTCACTAACAGTGAACGTGTGTAAGAACGTCACGCAGAAAAATCACAAAAGGAACCCGATCTTGTGGATTACTAGCTTTCTATCACCTGTCACCTGTTCGGTGTCGTTCTATAAAGGAAGCTTGCCGAAGCTCATGAGAAAATCGCCTTAAGGTTTCATAAAGTGCGTTTTGCGATTTTACTATCGAAAAATATGATGCAAGACTCAATCTGTATTGCAGTTAAGATTATTTTTACAGTGTTCATTGGAACGCTGAAGCAAATATAGTAATCCAGTATCCCGTCATATTAGTCTCTTATATGATTAGATACCATGGCCCCTGTATCGCACAGGCAAACCACTACTCAAAAACTGGTAAGAATCTTGCACAAATGTTGAGGTTTTTAATAATCTCAAAAAGGAACGGCACGACGAACGCCTTGTAATCACGCGTTAACTTGCGAGATAACTCAGTCGATTTTTTTGATCTGAATCAAGCACATTCCTCCACCAATGCGCGGTACTATGCCGCTGGTAAACGACATAAAAAACCACTGAAAAGAAGCAATTCGATGCGGTGTTCGAAGAAGTTGCTTACTTTTTGTTATAGTTTCCCTGGTGAGTTTTCTCTACTGAACTTACGAAAGTATTTGAACTGGTAGACTGCGTGTCAATTTGATCTATATGGGCTTTAAAGAAGGCAATAAACCGCGTTCTCTTATATGATTAGAGTCACCCTATGTAAGTGAATCACTTATTTTTGCAGAATGTGTATCCTTTCAATCCGAAAGCGATTTTCGTGATTTCAAAGAGTTCAAAAAATGGGGCAATAGCCGACTGTTGCTAAGTCAGTTGTGCGAAGAAAGCGACAGCTCTCCTGTTGGTGGCAGTCAATCTAATCCAAGCTCCTCCTCGTGTCATGTTGACTTTTCTTGTTTCGAATGAACTCTTAAGGACATCAAAGTTCATAGGCGGCAAGGTAATGGATAAAGTGTTGGTTTTAGGGGTGCAGATATTTATACCCTCTCTCAAAATTGCGCAGATCGATACCCTTTGACAATCAACCAACGGCGTCCTTAAAGAACACCCTAGCCTGATTATATTCGAGACTGCAAAAGGAGATAAACTCGACCAACATTCTATGACGTTAATGAAAAAGAGAAATCCTCACGCATTAAGAAAACGGATTGAATGCTAAAATCGCTGACACCTCGCACGGTTAGAAGAAACTGTGCCTCGGACCAAGTAAAATGATAACGTAAAAGGAATTTCCGCATTTCGAGCATTATTCGCCTTTTTATCTGGAGAACGTACTATCATTTAATAATCATTTTTCAATTGTCTATTGAACGGTTATTGGAGCTGTTTATTGAGCTTGAACTGTTTTCCTAGTTATACTTTCTCAGTAATTTACAGAGTTTTTCTTTTTTGCCACCTCTCAAGATGTTATCTACTCTCTCATATCTGCTCTCTTCTTTTGATTTCTGCTGAAAAAGAGTATACGTTTAGCGTTTTGTGACCGCGTGTTCAGATCTCGGTGCACCAAGTTCATTAATTGTAACCCTTGGGTCTAATTTTAACCACCCTCCCCTCGGAGTCCCGTCTAAAACGCTTTTTCTATATTGAGAACCTGAGAATAGAACAAGAATCACAAGAGATCAGTTTGTACGTCTTTACCGGTACGTGTTTGCTACATATATATTGACTTAAGTGCAATAACCGGCCACGTTGTGATTGTCTGTTTGTAAAAGGATTGAGAGCATGGTTTGTATGTGATTATCTACCTATTTTTGGACCATTTCAGAAACATAAATGACTGGACTCCTCTCCACTTGGCTGCTCATTGGGGAAATTACAGAATCGTTGAACGGTTGATTTCGCAAGGAGTGGACGTGAACGCACGTGCCAGAGGATCTATGACTGTGAAACTTTTCCATATATTTCTTTCAAAAGTTCTTTTAGTAAGATTCTACATTTAGGCCCTTCATATTGCAATAAGGCAGTCCAACCGTGAGTGCTGAAAATGCACTCAATGTAGTTCGCCATCTGCTTGATGCCCCTGTGTGGGTTAGACTCAATATCGAATATGTCTTGATATACTAATTCTCATACAATGTAATTCATCATCACCGAATTGCTCAAAAAAGTGGTTATCAGTGGAAGAAGTCTAAAGTTGCTAAACCATACACATAATATATTAGGCCGTCCGAAGTTTTGACATTAGAGCAATAACACAAATTATTAACCAGAGTACCACTTCCTAGCCGTCTTTTCTGCAACCATACCATCGCTCAAGCTCCATTAATGTTGCGCGCCGCTTCATTAGCACTTTTCTACGCGCCATCCGTGTATGAGTAGCAAATAAATTTGTTCCCATGACAGCTCCATCCTAGAACAGTTATAGGCAAGCTGATATACCAAAATGTTCGCAAGAAGATGCCCACTTCGAACGATACCAAATCATGCAATTTTCATTACTTCGGGCTGGTAAATTTGGTGCTGATTAATGCGGTAAAAAAGGGTGAACTCGTCGACGTTGATCATTGCTCGAGGTACTCATCTATGCCAGCGACCTCTAATTCAAGTAGACTCAGTTGTATACAAATAATTTGACGTCAAACAGGAGCTGAACTCGAGTTTCACCTAGCGGGGCGCGTTTACCACTATATCATCAAAGCCACCGCTCTGATGCCACTCTTTCTTCAACATATTCCATCGCTTCTATTAGCAACCAACGTATAACGGGTTTGGTTTGGTAATCACATACCTGCATTAAACGCAGTTGCGCTAACAGATAGTTACCGTTAGACATATTTTACATCTTTCATTATACAGATATGGTCATATGAGCGGATGCTAACTGATTGGTGTTTTAGAATATTCAGTGGTATTTCATATTAGCCACCGATTGCTTTAAGCCTGCTGTTCTCAAACAGCGTTCTATAGCTGTATCAATCTCATTTAAAAAGAGCAGGAGGATAAACGAGACCTTTTTTTCGATCGAGTTTTCCTTCGAAGACGTACTCTTTCCTCTGAACCTAAGCCGAGGGATTACAAATTCGTATCCATTAAAAGTGGCTAATTTCCCGCACCAGTTTCACACGAATTCTACTCTCTGCTTCTCCCGGTACATATATTGACCGCTAATCAAAACATGTTTTTTACAAACGCTTTTTCGTATGTGAGGGATGATAAGAGAGGCAGTGAATGAGAATATTCTTGTTATTTGGCTTTCGGTACCACTTTTTTAAGTAGCCGCTTTCGGTTAAGTTTATTTGCATGTTCAAGAATGGGAGCCAATCATTTGTTTGTATCTCACGGGTGAATTTATAATCTCTGACTGTTCATTCAACAATCTAAAGCAATCATCTAGCTCTTCTTGAGTGGAACAGATAACAAAACTTTCACCTATATACCTACAGTAGAGTGGTGGCCGGAGGTCTATCACTGGTGGTGCTTCCACTTTCGACATGAAGGCATCGCCAGGCCAGGTGCTGGTCGCTGCCCCATGCCAGCCATCTCATTTGAACATAATATTCCCCACACTATCTGAAGATTGAGCAGCTCAAGCACTCTTTTAATAGGACAATGAGCTGCTCAATCCGCAGCCAAACATGCTTACAACTCCCTGGTGTTGTATCAGAAGCTCATGTGTGGTTTGCAGTGCGGAGTCATTCGACACGTTGGTATGTAGAGCAGTGACGTCGAATGACTCCATTAAGTACGCGTTGTTCAGAATTCGCGTTACGTAGACGATCCGGAAGCATCTGAGAGTGCTGCAATGTGTCCTAGCGACTGGAATGTTATTAAAGTTTAGAACCAAGCTATCCTATCCGTTGGTCCGCCTACGCAGCTGAAAACGGGTCTAACTTTGAATATAGGTGGATCGTTAGACATTGGATCATCAGTAAACACTAACGTATGTGTTTCTGTAAGTAAGTATAAGACAGACATGTTGTGTGATTGGATTTTTAATTGAGAAATGATAGCGTCTTAAGTCTGGCGCTTTTGCCATATGGACCCACTCAATCTTTAATTTGCGGTTTTGTCTGTTGAATTCCATTAGAGAGGATGATCGGTAAAGAGGAGCATCTTCGAGATGCTTATTCCTTATTGCGATATCTAACTGTCGAGGATTCACAACAAATCTCCACTCGTATCACTGACTAATAGCCTTATCCTTTATTTCCTTATCAACTCTCAAACCTCTTTCATGCCATGCTTTTGTAGTTCGGTGAGGTTTGATTGAAATCTTTTCGTGAGATAGTGAGTGAGGGTTCTAAAAGTCTCTTCCGCAAATTTTTGGAATGTTCAATTTTTACATTTTGATATATTCGCTCATTTACAACACCCAATGGTCATCATATCGACAAACTGAAAAGAAAGAATTGCTGCTGATAAATGATGGTACATGATGAATGTAATACGAATTCATTTTTGACTATAAATGGTTTGGACTACTATTGTACTTCAGGAGCTGAGAATCTATGTATGGTTATAGAACAGCATTTCTTCTATCATTTGATGATAATTGTTCTATGTAATAAATATACATTTATATAATAGAAATACATATTTTTTTATCCTTTCGAAAGCGCACCTACAAAATCAGTGAGTGCCGATTACATCGAGGAACAAGCGGGAAATACACACTATTTTTCCGGAGTACACCTGTAACATTCCGGAGCAATCGAGTGTAAAATAATGCCAATCTAGTGATTTATCTCACTTCGCCGCCACTCTGTGTAAGGAGTTTAGGTCCACCCCCTTCATCCGCGTAATCCCAGAGGTCTAGTTAGCCAACTGACGAAGGTATCAAGACGGAAACATGTCTATAGGGCTCTATAAGTGCTCTTATGTTTTGAATGAGGAAATTGCGAGTTAATATGAGCTCCCTAACCCCCGAAGAAAAGAGAAGCCTTCCAAAGTTCTAGCCAGTGTCGGATACTTACATGTTATACGGCATTCAAAAACCGACCTCAATCGCTGGACTGAATGGGCAGAAACTTTTCCTTAGCAATCATTCAAAAGCTTAAATCTCTGCCTATAGCCACACGTTGTTGGTTTTTCGAAACACCCTTCTATAACGCTGTACATCTAGTATATTGTTGTGTTTCGCACTTGCCTTTCGTCTTCATTTTATCGCGCGAATTCGATGCAAGCATGAAAAGCATATCAGTATGTAGAGAATTTATCGTAGTATCAGAATGATACGTTTTCCTCTGAATTTTCAGTCGATGCGGTAAGAAATTCCGCAACTGAATAACGATAATTCGAACGCGATCGATCGCTCCGCCTCCTGCGCTCCGTGAACTAATTGCTACACAAAACTGTCGAGTGAGTAAAATCCTTCCGATTTTTCCTGCTAAGCGGTATTTCGAGAAAATAATCACAGCGTTGGAATCACTGGAACTTACGATCTTGAATGATTACTGATAGTCTAAAAAGACAGCTTCGTAGTGCGGGTTTTGAAACACAAATTTTTCTTCCTCTCCGGCGCTACCAAGAGACTTTACCTAGAAAGCAAACACATTTTTGAGCCCTATGAAACTTGCGCTATCGAATAAGTACTAGAAATAAGAGAAAGAGTTTTGTCCAGCGAAATGAAATTTGAGCGAGATAAGAAAAGCATGGAAGAGTTTTGTCTAGCGAAATGATATGTATCGCATATGACCCTTGCTCACATTTTATTGTTCGAATCCCAATACTTTTGGCTTTCGATTCGTTTTTATACGGTGCACACTGCATCGTCATTTTCACAATCCTGTGAGCACCTCGACTAACGAAATATATGAAAATCGCACAAAATATAGAATTTTTTGGAGATTATATTACAATTTGATCGACAAAACTGTACCATATATGCAGTCTTAAAGCTTGCGGTTCCTTTCGACTTGTGACTTTCTTCTAGAATGAAATGGATACTGACGGAGAATATAATGAAGTGGGTCACGCAAATGAAATAAGAGATGGCGTATTTGAAAAGGTTCAAGGAATTCAAGAGGAGGTAGCCGAAGAAAATCCACCTCATAATGGTTGTCATAGTACAAATTCAAGTTCTGTTTTTGTTTCCGTGAAAACTAATTGTATAATTATTCAGTGGTTCCAGGTCCGGATAAATAGCGGAGAATCAAGCGATATCAGTGGACATTTGGTTAGTGGACAGGTGAAACTACTTATATTTTTGAAATTTGTCGTATATGACCCATGCTCACATTTTATTGATCGAATCCCAGTACTTGTACCTGCGAAATGAAATTTGAGCGAGATAAGGAAAAAACGTTGTAGTGTGAAACATAAATTCATTTTGAGTTTTACAGCGCAATAAAAGAGTATTTTAAAAAAGCGATTACGAAAAGCTCTAGCCAGAGATTAAAGCTTCCAAATGATTACTGACACTCCAATGCAAAATTCCTGGCTGAGGAGTAAGATCGGTTGTTGAACTGTCGCCGTCTGGCGTAGAACTATCCATTTTGTATTGTATTGTGCCCGATCACATAGAGAGCGCGCTGATGAAGACGTAATCGGTGTGTGATCAACGAAAGTATCGTCGTCCACAATCCTGTCCTACTCTTTGACAACTAAGGGGGCTTCAAAGGAACGTAAAATTCATTTGCAGGGCACCTGTCGATTTCTAGGTACTATACACACCTGAAATATGGAATTAGATTGTACAGACAATTATGTGGCGATCAGAAGAATGATAAGTGGGAAAGGACGCTTTGATTTTCACAAGGCAGGACGACTAGAATATGCAATAAAGTAGGGGCATGTTTGTCTTCAAAGAATTTTGTTTCTTGAAAGAAAATGCGACTGATCAGTGAGCATGAGAGCTCTTCTCACTAAAAGCACCTGTAGAAAGTCAGCTCAGTGATATTCCCGTTTCGTGTGTCAGAAATGTGCCTCTAACATCTAAATTTGACGTATAACTGCCAACGAAGCCCGTTCAAGCCACGGACTTCTTACCCTGAAGGGAAGCGTGTTTTCCTTTTTGTTAGCACTGCGGATTTAGAAGGCTTTCCAACACGTCGACAACGACGTTGAAATCCTGCTCGGCACACGGCGCCGTCGCGCGGCTAGAGCGACGGCTACAGTGGCGTTGTGTAGTTTTCTGATAAAATGTGGTTTTTATCGTCACTATAGGGAGTTTCATCGTCAGAAAATTGTGAAGAAATGATAGAAGAGGCATCGATATAGCTTTTGCGGTAGGAACAATGGCGATGCTTATTGTTAAAACCCGGATTGCAATTAAAAGTCCACATAGATACAAAAACTTGATGTTTCAAGCTGTTTTTGAACATAACTATGCTGTCTTATGCATATTAATTCATAGTTAAATCATATTTACCTTTTATTTTTTATGCTGACAATTTCTCGTTCCTACTCTTTGCCGCATATTTCATAATTACCCCGAAGTCCTGATGGTGGCTGAGAATGGGAAATCGATCAGTTGTATGTCAAAAGTGAGGCTGCACACTGCATGCGAAGCCATTTCATCAATAACTCTCAATAGGTTCTCTATTATTAGTGAACCCCTATAGTAAGAGCCTTTTGAATCAAAAAAGTTTTGTTCTATCGTTATATTGATACTATATTTTTATTATAGGCGTTTAATCCGTACTACTGGCACATTCTATTGTGATGATTTTAACATTGGACATCTGCACCGCTTACGCCCACCACGTATTCCTTTTAGTCTATCAAATTTTCAACTCTCCTAACAACTCCAGTGTGCCCACATCCAGGTTTTTGTGGACGTCAAGCACCAGGACAAAGACCATTCCCAACTGCTTCCGATGGGTACCATTTCCAACAATGGGAGTAATCCCTCCACCGAATGATTTGTTTTGGATTTCATCTCAAAAGGTTTAAGGAAAAGTTTGAATCTCCTGTTCTTTGGTTAGATATTGATGGAAATATTCTTTTTTCGCACATAAACCTTGGTAATTTCTACGAACTATTCATAGCTCCCAGATGCGAGGCGGAGTCAGGTACTTTTGTGCGACGGAACATCTCTGAGCGAAAAGCAAATTTTGTCAAATGAATACTGTCAACGAGGGCCTTGATTATCAGCAAAATCTAAAATATGTTGTGCACTGTCCTTCAAAGACATGTTATTTTTTTGTACTTTTTGAGGAAGTGCTCCCGAATTTGGTCAATACGCACTCTGTCGATGCTTACTTCGGCTGCATATCAAAACTCTCTTCATATATGGTTCTTCTATGGGGTTCACACTCTCAAATATGTTTTCGCATTAAATTCACATATAAAAAGCGATAGCAGTGCACAATAAGGGCTAGAAGTATGATTTTCCCAAGGATGTACCTCTTAAATCAAAAGGTGAGGATTTCTAGGACATGGGAATTATGGATCTATGGATATATTAAGTATGGATATAACAAATGCCATTTCAATTGGATTTTATTGGAATTAGTATATCAGTAAATACGTGCCTTGAGATCTGCACTAGAATATACTCTTAACGACTGACTTCTTACGCCATAGATTCTCGTGTACACATAGTATGTGGGCTCAGTTCCCTAATGAACCCTTTGCTATATTTTTAATAGCAATCGACTACACGTTTTCTTGGACTACTAATCTGGGATATCAACAATTGTATTAGACAGTATCGCTAGCGAACAGTGAAGTTTCTCATAGTCTCCACCAACCTCTCAAATATCTGAGCTTATGTAGCAACAGTCAATGACATTGAACCTTTTGGACAATGTTAACACATTATATCACATCTCAAGAATTCTACGTCCGTCCTTGTTATCATGAGACGCATAGAGAAGAATACTTGATGAGTTGAGGTATGAGTCAAAGTAATTCAACCAGGTTCTATTCGTATTGGGAGTTGGATTTTATTCAAAGAAGTATGAATAGGAAGGATCAAAATTTATCAATGTTGGCCGCCACTACATAGCGACACGACACGTTAACGACTAGGTAGAAAGTCTGCTTCAGTCCGTTATTGAAATTCCGTACGCTGCTCTAAATCCAAAGTCTTCCAACAATAGTTTTGGTTACTGAAACGGACTTCCTGGTCCACTGCAACAACAAAAGGAAGATGAGATTTTCCAAAACTGAATCACTTTATCGTCTGCTCCCTTCTTCAATCCTTTAGGAAAACACGACTTTAACTTAATTTTCTTAAGTTTCAAAAACCATCTAGTTGACCGAATCTTAGAGATTCCAATAATGTATTTTGTTATCAATATGGCTAAACTATTGCGCCACAAGAGCAGAAACAAAATTATGTTCTTGATTGAAATGTCTCCCGTTGAACAAAGATTTTTCTTTAGACTTATAGCAATCATTCGAAAGCTCGAATCCTGCCGATTCCGCTAGTTCTTGATTTATGAGAACTTTGCATTGCGCTATAGCGACCAAAAGAATGCTAAGCTTTGCGCTGCGCGATATCGGCTCCAAGCCACTACGGTTTGGAGGTATGTGGATAAGATTTTGCCATATTGGCGCCCAGTCAGCAATCTTTTATCTGTATGTGATTGAATTATTTCGCGACAAATGATACCAGTTCACTATACATCGATTGCCTTTCAACTGTTTTCTTCTGCTTTTCATCGAGCTCCCTCAATTATAAGCCTTCCTTCTTTCCCAAGCACAGAAAAAGACGCTGTCATGTTCCTACAAAAAAGACTGAATAACCTTGTGTTCGGTCCACAAAGTTTTTAGCAATGTTACAAGCATGTTTTGAAAAAGCCGTTTTTGCTAAAACACACCGTGCTTGCCGTGTGCGAACCCAGTCTTCTTTTGGCTGTTGCAGCGTACTGGGTAATTGCTTGAAGAGTAAAGATAATGCTGGAGTTCCTGAAATTTAATCTGTCGACTATTTATAGAAGGTCTGAAAAAATTGCTCTGTTCAACAAGAAATGTTTGAAAGAAAAACAAATTTTTGTTTTACCTGCTTAAGTGCAATAATCAAACCATTTCAAAAACAAAATATAACGTTCAAATTTCTGTAAGTTAAGCCTTGGATTGACTACCTGAACACTGGAAATAAAAAGTACGTCTTTTTGAAGGGTTGAAACAAGGTGTGGATGACAGAAATAATCCAGTTTTGCAAATCCCAATCGTCTTTCGATTGTGACAGCGCACTACGAAGTCCGTTTTGAAAACTAGTTACATCATTAAAATCCCTTAGAATTCATCTAACGATTGACCGTCAAAACTCTGAGTAGAGAGCTATGTATAGTGAGAATTTTCTGAATAAGAAATAGAATTGTATTTTTGCTCTTTCAACTCGGTAATAAAGCCTTTTCAAAAACAACTACAAGTTTGAGACTTTTCAAAAGTTAAACTTTCGAATGACCATGTGAACATTTGAAACAAATCAAAAAACGTTTTCTGTTCTCAAGGAATCGAAATAGGGTACGGATAGCGGATAGTACTCGATTTTCAGAACAAGCTTAGCTTCAAAATCAGTATTTATTAAGCTATTGAATTACCGCAGAAGACTCGATGAATTGAGAAATAATTTCCAACAACAGTTTAAAATAAGTTTTTTTTTTTGCATGGCTGTATTTTCCTCATAAAAACATAGCTATTTTTGAAATGCAATCGCTCTTTTTATTAAAAAAGACCTATCTATGAGTCTTCTTCATGGTTTTCTATTTTTTCATAACAGTTAAGTGCCTTCACCTGATGAACTTTACTACAATACCCGTTACATAATTCAAGCGACGGTCCAACTACTTCGCGCGCGAAACGTAATTTTCTTCTCGCTCGTGAAGCGCTCCAAAAAAAACTTCACAAAAAATTGAGGTTCAGAATTTCCGAGATTTGAGCTATCGGATGACTGCTAAAAGTTCAGCGAAAAGCTGTCCACAGACCACAGCCGAGTAAATAAAACAAACTGGGTGTGAAATATAGTCTGTTCGCCTTGTTACAGCGCACAAAAAATGGCTTATAGACAATGCAGTTCATTATTGAGATCACCGAGATTTTAGATTTTGAATAATTCTCAAGACGAACTATGTTAACCACGGCATGCTTCAGTAAAGCCTTGTTTTTTTTTTTGCCGAATACGAGGTATTATAACATATATCATTCAGACACCTAACGTTTCGCATGTCTGTGGATCAATAGAATTTCTATCCTATCACATATCGGTGTCGGATCTATAGGAGGAAACTTGCCGAAGATCATGAGGAAATCTCCGCCAGGAATTATATAAAAGTGCGTTTTGCGATTTCATTATCAAAAAATATGATGGCATTATTCAATCTGTATTGCCGTTAAGACTAGTGTTACAATGATCCATTTGGAACACCGAAGCAAATATTAATATCCAGTATCCCGCCACATTAGTCTCTTATATGATTAGATGCCATGGTCCCTACATCGTACAGATAAACCACTACTTGAAAACTGGTAAGATCTCACATAACTGCTGCGCTTTTGAATGATCTCAAAAAGGAACGGCACGACGAACGCCTTATAATAACGCGTTAGCTTGCGTGATAGCTGAAGTCGACTTTTTTGATCTGAGTCGAGCACATTCCTCCACCCACGCACGGTGCTATGCGGCTAGTAAACAGTTTAAACCACTGAAAAGATTAATTCGATGCGTGTTCGAGGAAGTTGCTTACTTTTTTAACATAGTTTCCTGATAAGTTTTTTCTCTTGAACTTGCGAAAGCATTTGAGTTAGTAGACTGCGTGTCACTTTGATCTATATAGGCTTCAAAGAAGGCAATAAACCGCGTTCTCTTATATGATTAGAATCACCCTATGTAAGTTCATTTATTGTTGCACATGTGTAGTCTTTTTCAATCCGAAAGCGATTTCAATATTCAAAGAGTTAAAAGTGGAGCATTAGCCGACTGTAGCTGAAGCCAATTGTGCGAGTAAAACATCAGCTCTCCTGGGTGTGACAGTCAATCTAATCCAAGCTCCTCTGTTTTGTCATGTTGACTTTCTTTCTTTTTAATGAGCTGTTAAGGACTTCGTAGTCCATTGACTGGCGAAGTAATGTGATTTGAGTGTTGGTTTAGGGTAAGGAGTTAACGGTGAGACATCTATCACCTCTACAAAGCCACTAAAGATTCTACGAGATTTCGTAAATGCGCATCTGATTCTTAAAATCATTAGTAATTACTTTATTCGGGAGGCCAGTGGGAGTGGTTAGCTTTTCTCTGTGCCGAGTTGATACACTCCCTTAACATTGCGGAGTTGATACCCTTTGACAATCAACCAACGGGCGTCCTCAGCAACGTCCCAGCCTGATTATACTCGAGACTGCAAGAAGATAAGCTCGACCAGCATTCTATGACGTTAATGAAAAGAAGAACTTCTCAAGCAAACGAGGGAAACGATTCGAATGCTAGAAGCACTAAGACTCACGAATAAAAAATGATTTGGATCACACAAAATGATAACGTGGGAGAGACTGCTATATCAGGAGCACTGTTCCAACTTCATATTTGAAGAAACATTTTGTTACCTATGATCCTTCTCAGCTTTCTACTGAGATGTAGTTAACTGTCCCGAAAAAAATAGTAAGTGCTACTGAATAAGGATCAAATCTGGGATCTTCCTGTGTGTGTGCAATGTGCAATGTACGATAACTCAATCGCATTACGCGTGCCATCTCGACTACAATTTTCTGCTTAAATCTTTTTTTTCTTTCTTGCTCTTCGACGCTAGCATTCGATCAAAGTTCTGACGACTATCGCTCGATTTGGATTGAAAACCCCATTTTAAACATAAGAAACGGCTCAGCGAGAATCAAAATTCGCATCACTAATATTCTGGTGTGTCGAAGCTTCTTACAAACTTAACTTGTAATGCATAAGCATTCTGATATGTAGTGCTATGCAAAATTTCAAACCTCGGGTGGTAATCAAACTCTTATCGCACCCTTTTCGTGGGGTGGGAGGCATTACAAGAAGAGCATACGTTTGATTTTTTGTCAAAATAGCATGGAACCTTACTCTTTAATAAGCAGTATTTTAGGAGTGGAATTAAGTCGTACTCGGCCTAAAGTACGATGCTGCCATGGGTAAAATCAAAACATCATACAACAATTATGCAGAAGCAGTTTTTTCCCCTCGCTAATCTACCCTTTCTCCTCATAAGCTAAACTTTATTGTTCTCTTCAGCGTCAGACAAAATCAACGTTTCATTGTTTATAGGTTCACAGAAGGCAAATACACCACGAGAACACTCGAAATGAAAGAAGACGACGTAATGAGGTAGTCTTTTCAAAGAGTAGTTTTTGTGTAAATGGAAGAAGAGTTGTTAACTTCCTATAGAAGTCCAAGTGTTGTACTCTGGACCACATGCATCCAGCGTCTAGAATTCACAAGGCTTCGAGGAATAAATCTTTATCTTCAATGGATCTTCAATCAACAGATCTTCATTTTGTGGTATTTTTCATTATATACAATGCCTAAAAGTCATCAAAGTAATTAAAATTCGAAAGACAGTGAATCCTATATCAGAAGTCATAATGCGTGAAATATCCGTTCGTCGATAACTCTTAGTATTTTTTGAAATGATAGTGTACTTTAGGAGTTAGGACTCAAGCAGTAATAGAAAAAATTCTTTTTTATATGATCATACTTATATTTCATAAGTATGTCCACTGACACTTCATAATGATCATTATTCGTCTTTGTAACTTTTGCCACTGCACATGACCACTTGTTTTGCCTATTCTACGTATTTTAGTTCATTGCCCTCAAGGCTCCTCTGTAGCTCCCTGAAGTTTTATTTTCTCAAAACAACTTCAGTGAGACTAGTGTAGGTGTTTGTGACCGTTAGTTTCGAAACTACACACCTAGTTTGCCCAACTGCATCACCAGGTTATTTCCTTCCATTTTCGTCGTTCAAATACACAGACTTTGTTTTCTACTAATCTAGGATTCCCACATGCCAAGAAAGGTCAAATGCTTTTGCGTTACGAAAAAAATCTGTGCCAAAAGGTACAGGCGTTTCTAGGAAGACTGTCAGACATGCTGTATAATCCTCGTTTACTCATTATTGTCGCTCGACATTCAATGCTCGCGGATATGTGTCTTTGGAAGTGATCGATTGAGGGATTTACGGGTCGAATGACCTTCCCAAGCTTTGAAACGAATGGAACTTCCCAAGATTCAGCGAATGCTTTACTGTATTGTACTCAAATAAATCAAGAGGAAAAGTGTTGAGGAGACAATGGGTGTATAGTCAATGAATGTTTCGTCACCCAGAATGCTACTCTACACTTTGATGACAATGGGAGATTTCAAAGGAAATTCAAAGTTCAGGTGCAAGAAACCAGTCGACTTCTACGAGCAGCAAATACCCGTTATATGGGAACTGATATCAGAACAAACGTACTTATGGCAGATGGGAAAATGACCATCTGGAAAAGACGGTCCCAGTTCGATGGAATAGGTGAGAAGGAAATGCAAAAAGTGTGAAAGTATGGGCATCTTCAAAGGACATCTGCATGAAATGTTCAAATCGTTGGGATGCATGGTATTTTTCTTACTGGAATTACCTATTGAGAGCTCCTTGACGATATTCTACTTTTTGTTCCGACCATCTAAATTTTACTATATAATTTCCAAGAAAACCCTCTGTGAAGTCCAAACAAGTTAACTACTCTTATAGCTAGGCGCATTTTTTCTTCGCTGGTACAGTGCAGCAGGAGCGACTACCTGTAGGTGTAAAAACCACATGATCAGTGAAGTTTCGAAAAGTGGGGTGAAGAAAATGCAACTTTGATGAAAGCCTTATGATATGATGACTCTATTAAGGACTGCTCCTACTAGATGCTAAAAAATTTTTTGTGTAACTCTATCTTGAAAGTCATACTCAATAGAAAATATATTTTGAATCACACTTACAATACCATTAAAAGAAATCTGAAGAAAAAGTTGGAAATGGGTTGTTATCCTAGGGGCGTAGCTAGCACTGAAAAATAGGATTTTTCAGGACAGTTGGCTGTTGGTTTTGTTAGAAGTACGCTCATAGAAGTTCCCTCAATGACGATATTTCTTAGCTAGCAATAAAGTTTCCTCATAAGATCAATTTCATCATATCTGACAACAAAGACCTGTGTGAAGTTCATACAACGGGTTAATCACACCGAAGGCAAACGCAACTTTTTATCGTAAGTAGAACACATTATAATAGTTCTTCGCAATATAACCATTGTAATAAAGTTATAACTTCTCCAAATGGCGACAAAAACGTAAATAAAGTAGGAAAAAATGTTCAATAGCAGTTCGAAAGAAGTTCCTGTTTGCAAGAATGTGTTTTTCCAATAAGAACATCAAATTATTTGACACGTAGTCGATCTTTCCACTAGAAGTACCTCAACAAGAATTTCTTCCGTGATATTTTATCATTTGAGGACGAAGAAGTGCATTTAAAACAAACTAGCATATAAGTACGATGCTCTCTATGTGAAGCACGAGCAAAGCGCAAATTAGTTGGGCATGATAGATAATGTTCTTTCTGCTTTTACAACGTTCTATGATACCTTTCAAAACAATAATTTCATAGAAATTTCCGAGAATTTGGCTATGGAATAACTAGTATGAATTTAGCGATTAGCTATCTACAAGCTCCAGCCGAGAAACAAATGAATTTGAACCGTGATACATAATTATATTTTCGCTACTATAACGTAATAACAAGACTTTGTCAAAATCAGACCTATTGTTAAAATCACAGAGTTGTAAGCTTCTGAATGATTACCGAAAGAAGTTTCCTCTAGCGAGAAAGGCCTTCCAACGATCATGTGTACCTGAGTTGGTACCTGCAATGAAATAAATCGACTATATCAAGTTCATCGTGACAGTGTTAGAGGATTGAAGGACCATAATGCTACTGCAATAGCGAGCCTCATCAGTAGTAAGCGAACAAGAACAGCTTTGCTTATCACTGAGCCTCACGTGACTGTCTAAATCTTCATAGATTAACCCATGGGAAGTTGTTACAAAGCTCTCAGTTGACTAACGCTTAACGTTTTCGTCTTTTTTAGAGCCGACTCATCCGAATACGATGATTCGAAATCGTTTGCAACTGCAGGATGGGTCTTCGCAGTCCTATCAAGTTGACTCTTTCTAAGAGGAGTCCCCTTAAATGAAGTAGCCTCATCCTTTGTACAACGCGATTGTTGCTTATTGGTGATTGCTTTTGATTTAAATGATTTATTTGTGCCAGTCACTATCATTCAGCTAGCACCTGAGTCGACAATAATAATTTATTGAACCCGACTTGAGCTTTCACTTGCAGTATTATTATAGGTGAAATTAACGATTGTATTCCGAAAGTGGTGTTAGACTTTGGGACATATGATCACTTTACTTCATAGTCACATGACTAATTTAGTTGTTACTTCTGTATCTACCAAAGTTTCGCTTTTTTGCGGCCTACCACTTTGTTGGAACATTGTTTCTCAAAATTTTAAGTGATTTTCAAAGCTCTGAACCTCAGGCGGGAGTCGAACCCGCGGTTCATTTTGTCTTACGTTTTCTTCTGTAGAGTATGATGCCCTAAACGGTCATTCTTTGCAGTTTTTGAGATTTGTAATCCTTTTAGTAATCATAGTTTGGACTTTGAACTGTGTGTCTTATTCTGTTGTAAATCTGATAAAAGATTTTCTTTCGTGGTTCAAAGAAGCATATTCAAACTATAATCTCTAATAAGCAAATAAGAATGTTTTTTCAAGTATTTTGCAGACTTTTCTTCACAAAGCAGTTGGCGTCGTGTACTGTCATTCCGTTTAAGGAATTGTACTGAGTACTCTTGCAACTTCCTTTCAATATGTAAACAAGAAGACTTCTTTGTCAAACCGTTCTTTCAACGGTGGCGTAATGTTATTATCATTCATTCAGTAATGCGAAGTGGTATTATCATATAATTTCAGACAGGTACCAAGTTCGCTTTCCACCCAATCCTCTCATTGATTTAGTGTAATGTGCTTAGCTTTTGAAAAGGTGAAACAGACGCGCAAAGTATGTCGGCGAGAAACAATTAGCGAAAGTCGTTAGTGACTGTATATCCGAAGATGTTACGCGTACAGCAAGACGATCACGCTCCTGTTTGTAGAGAACTCTCTTGGAAAGTGCGCCGAAAACGATTTATTATGTCTCACAAGTTCCTGTAGTCAAGAAAACCATTGGCTAAACGTGACGCACGACAGGGAAGTATGAAAGACTCACTAGAGATCGCTCGTGTTGCTCGACGATCGAAAAGATGGCATATGATATTGACGACAGTGTCTAAGATTACTTTTATCCAGCTGCTTTGTGCCACACGTAAGCTATTGACTGAAAGAAGTTTGACAGCCGCAATTTCATGTGGTCTTGGCGTATACCCGTTTCTCCGTTCGTACCATCAGTAAGTGACTACTTGGGTGTGTGGCTCCAACAGGCGGGCGATATCCTTGTAAGTCACTAGCGTGCTAAGTCGGAAAAGCTCAAATAATTCTTACAGACGGTTAATTTGCTTGTTAACTACAATCTGCAAGCTTCAGTAGAAAAGCATTTTGATGATTATATCAAAGGCTTCGCCTGAGACACATACTGTCGAAGACGCAAAGTTTGGACACGATAGGTGAGCTGTGTGTATGGAAGAATATCATGCAACCTTGTCAGCGCTCGTCAACCACCTTATATAGAGCTCTACTTAGCTGAAACAGGGATTAAACCACAAAATCACAACTTTTGTACCAAACCTTTATCAATCCTTAGAACAAAAGGCTCAAAAAAGCTTTAACATCTCGAGGATTCTTAATCGCAATTGGTAGTGGATAATGTAATCATTTGATTGAATGAGAAATTACATTTGTATCTTTATTTCATTCATATCCTTACCAGAGATGAAAATTTCGTCACATAGCGGCTACTGAATATGCTCAGTAAGCTCAGCGAAGCTAAAAAAAATTAGATCAAGCAAAATTCATACGAAAATTCAGTCCATAAAGAACTCCAGTGCGAATGTTAATGAGCGATTGAGTAATTATCTTACTATAAAGACATTATTCGTGCAACGCAGGCGTGTAATGAATGCGGAAACAAAATAAGAGAGGAATCATAGAGATTAAGTAGAGGAATGTTAATCTGGATTGCTCATGATCACCGAGATAGAAGAAGGCGTACTGGCTGAGCAAGAATCTCCGCAGTATTTTGTTTATGTTAGTTATCTACATAAGTTTCAATTTTTGTTTCCACCATTCACTATCGTTTAAGGCACCTTCTGTGAACATTTTGATATATAACGCCTATAAAATTGTTTTAAGATGGAATTGTTCCGAGAGCAAAAACGGTTGTTGGTGCTACACGTGTCTCGTTTGTGTTCAAGTGCTTCCTAAACATTCCGCGGGATTAGCGTGACCTTTGGTGACGGAACAGATAGGAGAACTGCAGTTTTTGATCGTTTCAACAAATTCAAGTCTGCAAATGGAGATTTGACGCACAAGCAAGGAGACGGCTGTCCACACGATATTCACCAGCAAGCTGTTTTGAATGCAACTGAGATGTCACCATCGCTGGCGAGTCGCCTGCTGGCCGACGATTTGAGTGTAGTCACAGTATTGGTGAGAATAATCATTGATTAATAACTGAATAATCATCTGCTGCTTTTCTTTGCTGAAGAAGCGCGATAGACTTGCATAACAACGGAAACCCCAGGGAAATTTCTTTCCAACCCTAACAATGTAGCGTTTACCTTTGTGAAACAATAATCTTCTCAGCGCTCCATAGTGAAGGAAGGAAAAATCTCATGTTTTCTGCAGCTGTTGTATGTATACAGTATGTAATTAATATAGTGTAGCTTGCAACGCTTCTGAAACTTGGGGATTCTTGGCACTATATTGCTGATAACATTTTCATGTCTATCTTATTGCTCATAATTCAGATTGGCTGTAGTGAAATAGAGTTTACATTATTTTTAGCAGACATTTGGCGATGACATTTCCATACATCTAGCTGCATGTGAATGAGATCGATTGTCGACATATAGCGCTTTACTAGACATATTTCTTACAGTCCACTCCGTTTATGAGTCCTTTCGATAACGCCATAAATAGAGTCCTTTCAGATATTTCGGTTACCAAGTAGGAAATGGAGAGTGATCTCTTTCGTTTGAGAATGAATTTTTATAAGAGTGTTAGTAAATATACCAAGCTTAAATTTTGGGCAACTGCGCCACTTCGTCGCTTTTTGAGGTCTCTTTTTAGCGCTGTAATATTCAAAAATAAATTTTATCTTATACAAACCTCTCTCTTTCATTTTTATGAGGCGCGTAATCGCTGGAAGCACGAAGAACAGCATATGAACGTGTAGGGAAATCTTTTAGTATCAAACCATTCGCTTTATCTGAAGCATCTTTCACAGTGAAGATCAAAATCCCAAATCAAATAACAAGAAATCGCACTCCACATGTGAGTCTTCCAGTGTGATCAATGACAATCCAAGCGAGCAGACACCCTGCACGCACAGTAGTCGTCAAGCAAATGCGCGCGACATATGCTACTCAATCTTATTTTCCTCTCTGCACTGCGGTGAAGCGATCTTTTTAGAAAATTATCAAGACTATAGAATTGTGAAGGCTAACGCTATTGAATGGTTACGTGTAATTCAAAGAAAATGTTCCGTCCTGCATTAGAACTTTTCCTTTTGGTATAGCGCTGCAAAAAAAGCTTTTCCGAAAAACTAGGACATTCTTCAATTGTTGGAGATGTATGTGATCCAAGAATTATCAGCAATTTGACGAAAGAGTTTCGTTCAGCGAAATATGAGCGAAATAGTATAAAAGTGCGTTGTTCGTGGATAACACAATTTTACTTTGAATACTACACCGCTATGAAAGGGTCTTTTCAGAAAACTGGAACACTTAACGCGGTAGCCAGAGATTTAAGCTTTTAAATAATTACTATCATCTTTATGAAAAATTTTTGCGCTGCATAAAGGGTTGCTTTTTATTCCCTGCCGGAAAACCAAAATAAACCCTTCCAACGTTCCTATTAAGTTCACCAACGCCATTTCTCCTTTCCGCTTTTTCCCTACTTTTTCCCAGATAAATCTCTCTATGCCTGTGTTCTGCATCTAGGCACAAACGAATCAAAGTCATTTGCAAAGAGATACTCCCACATCAAGATTATTTGTAGCAGTACACGGAGAAAGAGCTCCTGTAAAGTACATTAGTCACGGGGTGTTCGAGTGACGTTTTTGAGAGATAACTGGCGCACAAAATATCTGACGGGAATGCACCGAAACGAAAATCAACTTTACATTTAGAATTCACAAAAATCCCTTGATAGCGAAACATAGATGGCACGTTACATGTTGGAAAGACAGACGGCATATGGACGACAAAAAACCGTAACGCAGACACCAGGGTTGTGCACTACTGCATAATTTTTTTAACATAATCTGACAATGATATGACACGTTTTGAGCTGTTCGGTCTAGTGCTATACGAACGCCTGTTTCGTTTTGTTGGGACTCATCAGTAGCACCCTCCCTCGGTTCAGCCAATCCCATGAGGCTAAATGATCCTCTATATAGGAACCGACGCCGAGTAAAAAAATCACTCCTAGTCAGATGAGGGGATTATCTGGCATTGTGGCGAGCGGTAGTTGAGCTTGTAGCTTCTACAATGAGTCATATCTCTCCTTTCGACCGTTTTTTTTTAGAAAACAGGCATCTGTATAGCACTAGACCTAATACCTCAAAACATGTTATACCCTTCTAACATATCATTTTGAGCGGATCTATGAAAGAGCAGTCGAAAGAAGAGGTATTTTTTGAATTAATCACCCATACAATGTGCGTATTTGTAACAAAATTCAGTCAGGTACTTGCAGTTACAAATGTTTTCCGTATCGCGATATGAGACAATATACGCTAATAAGCTCACACTGATTTACCACCATAAGAGGATCGCAAGGCAAAGAAAGTAGTGTAAATTGTGATAGGGCTTGCATCATCCGTGAAGATTAACCATTCCTTATGCACAAGTAATTTGTATTTTCGCACAGAGAGACGTCAGTACGATTAAAATGTCCCTTTGCGGACGACGCCATTTTCTGCTGGCAGGCGCCTCGAACAGCTTATAGAGGCCGCCGGCGCCTGCTACAAGGCCAATGTGGTCGTTTTCTAATGAATTCTATACTTTTTTTCATGAATAAATGAGGTTTTTGTGTTAACAAATGGTCAGACATGATGGAGCAGACCTTAATAAGGTTATTTTTATTATAAATAATATTATTGGCTCATTTTTATACCACACCTCTAAAGGGAAAAATCAAGTATTTATCAGAAAGCTATATTTAAAACTTCTGTCAAAAACTTCTATATTTTATCTCAATTAAGTCAAGTTTGTCCTTTTTCTATCAATTTCATACATTTTATTGCATGAAGTGCATTAAATCATTATACTACCTGGAAGTTGTAAAACAGTTAATAGTTTCTCAGAAATAGTGTTTCTTGTTGCATGCGATCCCAATTTATCAAAACTTCTCAATATTTTTTGATCAACAGTGCAATTTAGATGTCATTCCTCAGATCAATGCGTATTTTCGTCCCAAGTTTTTTATTCATAGTTGTGGTATGGGAAGAAGTGGGTGGAGGTGTACTGATTCCGTCCCCTCACCTCCACCCTCTTTGAGCCCTTAGGTATAAATGTATTTTCTGTTTTTGTAAAGTGTTTCGATAGTCATTCGATAGCTAAAATCAAGTAAATTTGAGCGAAGTATGCTGTTCTTTGAATGACCTGTTTTCTTCACTGTAGTAGTTGAGAGAATCAATTGTTACACATTCAAGTATTTCTTGCCGAATAAAAGTTTTTTAACATGCAGTTAATGATCGTTAGATAGAGTGAATCTTAGCAATTCCAATGATCTGCTTGTTTTTTCGAGAAGACTTTTCGGAGTGCTGTGACAGAAAAGAAGATTAAATTTCGCAAATTTGGATCATTTTCGATGGACGCATCCTGTTTTGACCTCTTGAGAAGAACGGGATTCCAATTTTTCCAAAGTTCTAATAGCCATTCGATAGCTCATATCTTGAAAATTTGGTGATATGCTTTATTTCTTAAATTGTTCTTCAATACGCTCCACCTTTAAAGATAGACATAACTTTCACACTCAAATCTTTCTCGCCCAACAAGGTTTCTTCGCTAGACTGACTCTTAATAGGTTTTCGACAGATTAAATCTCTATCATATTCATATGAACTTTGCTTTTGAAATAACTTCTTATTGCACTGTTAGTCTAAACAAGATTACGTTTCGCAGTTAGTTTGCATGGTGCTAAAGGCACGGTGATCTGGAGCCAATGTTGCGAATTCCCACCTTTTGGAGCGCAAAAACTCATATTCTTCTATCTCTCACAGCTCTCTAAGAAGTCCTCTTCGAAAATAAACTACCTTTGTAAGTGCTGAGAGTTGCACTATGTAATGGCTATTAACTTTTTATAAAAAAAAAACTTTATCCGGCGAAAAATCCTCGAATGTGAAACAATTTTTATTTTGACTGTTACGGCCCAAAAAAACAATTCATAGGATATATATAATTACTATGTCAAAATATTTCAGCTATCGAATGAATACTAATAGGCTAGTGGACTAGGTCTTTTTTAGAAAAAAAACTGAGGGCTCACATGCGTATTGCTTATGATGCGATGACATATGCCAGAAATTGTTTTTAAAAGTATGGATTTGTAAGATCGTTTCGCGTTATTCTTTCCAGAAACACGTTTACAGAATTTCTTTCATTGATGATTAAAATTTTTTTTGGCAAAAAAAGCCTGCAAGAATTGAAATCTAAATTGCAAAACGTAATGTTTTATTTATTGTCAAAATTTACCGTTGAATTATTTTCAAACAAAGAGCTAACAATAACCGAGTGATAATTTGAATCAAAACTCTTGAAGCTATCTATTGATTATAAAAACATTGAGAGGATGAATGAAATTGCTCATTAGTAGTTGGAAATACTTTTTTTTTTAGCAAGGATGTGGTTTTTTTCCCTTTGAAAGGGCAAGATTTTGGAAAGCATTAGCTTTAATCTTGCTTAAATGATTCATACAGGACCGTCATCAGTGATTTTATTGTTTATTTTTGATGACAATGTTCCTCTGAAAGCTTTACCAGTCCAAAATTGTATTAGAGCACGCACCCCTCCGCAGAGTGATATGGCGTATTACAAATGTGTTGAAAATGACACAAAACCATCTGGGGTAGCCATGGCATGGAACCAGAAGGTGACCGATAGTTACCAAAGTTATCAACCTTAAATTGACTTCGCCATGTTATTTTCTTTGAAGTGACGAAGTGAGTCGTAATATCTCAAGAAAGTGGACGCTCCTTCATACGAAGTTGGCTTGACATAAGTGCTAGTATAAATTTTGGGTAAGACTAGAGATGAATTAAATGCTATTATGAATTCCATTTAAGAAAATCCATCATATGGATTGTATTCAAAAAATTCCTGTTTTGATTCATTACTGTGCATCGGCATTTCCTTCTCTTTTCTGTCAGTAACTTTTTTCAGTCAGACTTCACGCTTTACAGGACATATTTACTGCCACAATAGTAGATACTTGTTAGCGATGCGTTGTGATTTCTACACACAGAGCTGCAAGATTATTGACATTCCCCATGATCTCCTGAAAAAAGCTAAGAATAAAAAGAACATTTGACGTGTTTCAAAGTGACCTCTTGCGCTCCCAATATATATTTATGTGGAAATTTACTTACTTATGCTTAAGTGTTAGTGCAACTGTACAACATCTAGAAGTCATATAAAGCTGGCAAACACAGACTACACTTCGGCATCATTGTCCCTCTGAGCCAACATCGTTTCACTGTCACATCCGATCAAAGCCGTTTTTTTCATGACGAACTTGTTCTACAACAAAACAATTTATGAAAATTTCGAAACAGCAAAAGCTTTAGTCTGATGATTCTAGGTCGATATTGTAAAAAGACGCTGGCATGACATAACTTTAGGACATTCAAATTCACAGCTATATCTTTCCGAGCAAGTTTGTGGAGCGATCGAAAGTATAAGTGATAGAGCGTGAATTAGAGGCAAGCACTTCTTGCCAGCCTTTCGAGTTGACGTTTCTTTCCACCTACCTTATATGAGTCCGGCACTTTATCTATGCGGTTTGAGTTTCGCTCAAACAGTTCTCTCTATTCTTTCAATTCATACTTTGACAGCCCCAAATTTTTGTTATGACCGAATGACAAAGTGGTAACTCTCAACTCCTCAAGTTCCAAGTAGCACATTTACATGCTATTGTTTCAATGTCTGGCGCCATGCAAGAGAAATTTCTACGACGCGTGCAGCAATGGAAACATGGAAATTGTCTGATGGGTTTTAGTTTTAAGATGACATTACGGTCACTAAATGATAAATTACTACAAAATAAACTGTATAATGGTCTTTTTCAGTATGAAGACCTCCTATTTATCGAAAAATCTCCTATTATCTGGTAAAAAAGTCACTTCCTTCAGAAAGGAGACATATTTCTATATTATGAAACAATTCTTTGCATTTGACCATTTTTTAATTGGTTTTTTTTTGTAGCCGTTCGAAAGCTTGAGAAATGCTAATTTTGATAATAAGTTGGGTTTGTGAGAAATCTTCAGTTATTTGATTTGGGATTTTTTGTTCACTTGGAGGAAACTTCCGATAAAGCATATGACCCTGATAGTAAAAGATTTCATCCTCACCTTCGTATGCTTTTCGTGCTTCCAGGCGTTATACGCGTTATAGTAATGCGAGAGCGCGGCGGGTGTGAGGCAAAATTTAGTTTCGAATATTACAGAGCTACAAAAAAACTTTTCACAGTGCGACCACGTGGCACATTAGCCTGAAATTTGAATTTCGAATGAATACTAACAACTTATGAAAACTCCTTTCCAAGCGATAGAGATCCATTCTTCATTTCCTACGCATTAACCGAAATGATTCTGAAAAGACTCTAGTTATGGCGTTATAAAAGGACTTATAAACGGAGTGAACTATAAGAATTATGTCTAATAGAGCGCTATTTCTCGACGGCCGATCTCATTCGTATGCAGCCCTGCATTGAAGCAAGGAGGGAGGCGTATATGGTGATGGTACAGTGTACAATGACACTGGTCCATCACCACCTCTCAGTCGATAGATTTTTGCTGTTAAATCAAAACTAGTTCAAAGGATCGACTGTTTTGAAACCCCGAAAAAATATTCAAGACAATTTTAAAAAAAGAATGCTTTAAGCTTAAACGGGGTTGATACGTCAGGGTCATACACCGGTGTTTCGGAGGTTCGTCCTCCTCGTCAGTGACCCCCGCCCCACATTCAGCCCTGCATTGAAGCAAGGAGGGAGGCGTATGTGGTGATGGCACAGTGTACAATGACATTGGTCCATCACCAGCTCTCAGTCGATAGATTTCAGCTGTTAAATCAGGCTGCTGCAGGGCTGAATGTGGGGCGGGGGTCACTGACGAGGAGGACGAACCTCTGAAACACCGGTGTATGACCCTGGCGTATCAACCCCGTTTAAGCTTAAAGCATTCTTTTTTCAAAATTGTCTTGAATATTTTTTTTTCGGGGTTTCAAAAACAGTCGATCCTTTGAACTAGTTTTGATTTGTCAGCAAAAATCTATCGACTGAGAGGTGGTGATGGACCAGTGTCATTGTACACTGTGCCATCACCACATACGCCTCCCTCCTTGCTTCAATGCAGGGCTGGATGTGGGGCGGGGGTCACTGACGAGGAGGACGAACTTCCTCTACTTATTCTCCATAATTCATTTTCCATGTTGTTTGTTGCTTCATTACAGGATCGCTTTACACGAATAATACCTCTATAGTCATTAAATTTACCAGGTCATTCAGCATAAATTTGCATCGAAGCTCTTTATAGACTGAATTTTCATTCAGTTTTTGCTTGATCTAATTTTGTTTACTTTCCTGAGCTTGCTGAGCGCATACAGTTGTCGATTTGTAACGGCATCTTTATCTCACGTAAGGATACTAATGAAATGAAGATGCATGTACTTTCTCATTCAATGAAGTGATTACATTATCCACTACCAAGTGCGAGTGAGAATTTTCGAAGTAGTGAAGCTTTGTTTAGCCTTTTATTCCATGGATCGATAAAGGGTCGGTGAAAAATTGTGAATTCGTGGTGAAATCCCTGTTTCGAGCGCTGATAAGGCCGCATAATACTTATAGTTCTAGACCCACCTCACCTAACGTGTCGAAATTTTGCGTCTTCGACTGCATGTGTCTCATACAAGGCCTTTTATATAAGGACCAGAATGCTTCTCAACTAGAGCTTCCAGATTGCAGTTAACATGCATCTCAAACCTCCTGTAAGAATGTTTGAGCTTTTCCGACGTTAGTACGCTAATGACCTATGCACGTTCCGGCGATTTTACTCGCCTCGCTGGAACCACACACCCGAGTAGTAACTTACTGATAGTGGGCACGGGGAAACTGGTCTGCGTCAAGACCACATAAAATTGTGGCTGTCAGCACTTCTTCCAGCCAACGGCATGCTTGTGGCACCAAGCATGTCGATAAAGGTAATCTTAGACAACGTTGCCGACATCATATGCTTTCTTTTGTATTCGTTGAGTATCACGAGCGGCCATTAGTGAGTCTTCCATCCATCTCTGTCGTGAGTCAAGTTTAACCAATGGGTTTTCTCGGCTGCAGGGACTTGTGAGACATCACAAATTTTTTTTTGGCACGCTTCCACAAGAAGTTCTGTACGATAACGCCCGGTAGTCTTCTTGCTGTGCGTTTGACATCGTCAGATAACAGGTACTAACGACTTTCGCTTATCGGTTTTCGCCGGAACATACTGCGCGTCTGTCTCACCCTTGCAAAAGCTAAGCACACTAAATTAGTGAGAGAATTGGGTGGAAAGCGAATTCGGTACCTGTGTGAAATTGATTCACAATACCACTTTGCATTACTGAATAGATGATTATAACATTAAGCCAACGTTAAAAGAGCGGTTTGACAAAGAATTCTTCTTGTTAACATACTGAAGGGATGTTGAAAGAGTACTTCGGTACAATTCTCTTATACGGAATGGCAGTACACGACGCCATCTACATTGTGAAGAGAAGTCTGCGAGATACTTCAGCGAATATTCTTGTTTGCTTGTTGGAGATTATAGATTGAATATGCGTCTTCAAACCACGAAAGAAAATCTTTTATTAAAGTTACAACAGGATAAGACACACTGTTCGAAGTCAAAACCGTGATTACTAAAAGGATTACAAATTTCAAAAAGTACAACGATTGACCGTTTAGGGCATTATAATATACAGAAAAAAATGTAAGGCAAAATAAAACGCGAGTTCGACTCCCGCCTAAGGTTCAAAGCTTTAAAATCACTTAACATCATGAAAATTATACTCATACAAAGTGGTAGACGCAAAAAAAGCGAAACTTTGGCAGATACAGAAGAAGAACTTGACCAGTCACGTGACTATGAAATAGATTGATCATATGTCTCAAAGCCTAACACCACTTTGATATACAATCGTTAATTTCACCTAAAATAAGACTGCTACTGAAATTTTAGGTCGGGTTCAATAAATTATTATTGTCGACTCAAGTGCTAGCTGTCTGATAGTGATTGGCACAAATAAACCATTGAAATCAAAAGCAATCACCAATAAGCAACAATCGCGTTTTACAAAGGATGAAGATACTTTATTTAAGCGGCTCTCCGCTTAGAAAGAGCCAGCTTGATAGACTGCAAAGGCCCACCTGCAGTTGTAAATTACTTCGAATCATCGTATTAGGATGAGTCGGCTCTAAAGAAGACGAAAACGTTAAGCGTCAGTCAATTGAGCTTGTCAACAACTTTCCATAGCTTAATCTACGAAGAAAGTAGACACTCACGTTAGGCTCAGTGGGAAGCAAAGCTGTTCTTGTTTGCTTACTACTGATATGGCTGGTGATTACTGTGGTATTATAGCCTTTCCATTTTCTTAAACTCTCATTATAAATTTGATATAGTCGACATGTTTCATTGCAGACAATATTTAAATGAAGATTTCACAATCAATCGGTAGCTTATCCCGTTTGGGACGGCATGTACCATCTGAGATACACACGATCGTTGGAAGACCTTCCTCGCTGGAGGAAACTTCTTTTGGTAATCATTTGAAAGCTTACAACTCGGTGATTCCAACAAGAGGCCTTATTGTTGAAAGGTCTTCTTATTACGCTGTAATAGCGAAAATACAATTATGCGTTATATTCAAAATAATTTGTTTTTTTGTCTGGAGCTTGTAGATAATCGCTAAATACAAACTGGTCACTCCATAGCCCAAATTTCGGAAATTTCTATGACATCATTGTTTTTTGAAAGGTATCATAGAGCTTTGTAAAAGCAAAGAGAACGTTATCTATCACGCCCAACTAATTCGCGCGTTGCTCGTGGTTTTAAAAGCACTTTATCGCCACCAAATGATAAAATGTGACAAAAGAAATTCTTGCAAAAGTATTTCTAGTGGAGAGATCGATTAAGTGCCAAAAATATTGATGCTCCTATCGGAAAAAAACATTCTTGCAAAGAGGAGCTTTTTTCAAACTGTTATTGAACATTTTTTCCTATTTTATTTACGTTTATGTCGTCATTTGATAGCTGGAGAAATGATGATTTCAATACAAAGGTTATATTGCGAAGAACTATTATAATGTGTTTCACTTACAAAGAGAAAGCTGGGCTTGCCTTCGGTGTGATCAGCCCGTTGTATGAACTTCACACAGGTCTTTGCTGATAGCTATACAGTGAAATTAATATTCTAAGGAAGTTTATTGCTAGCAATGAAAAACTGTTATTGAGGAAATTTCTATTAGCGTACTTCTAGTAGAACTAATACCCAGTTGTTTCTCTTTTTGATTCGAAGTAACGCCTCTGGCCCAGCAACGCATTTCGAACACTGTTTCAGATTTTTTCCGATGGTGTTGTAAGAGTGCAAGTCAAAATACATTTTCTGCTGAGTATGACTTTCAAGATAGAGTTACACGAAGAAACTCTTGGCATTTAGTAGGAGTAATTCTTGGGTGTCATTTTATGAGGCACTTTTTCGCAAAAGCGCATTTTCTTCACGCAAATTTCCGAAAGTTCTTACTGATTTTATGGTTTTTCTACACAGGTAGGCGTTCTTAATGCATTGTACCAGCAAAGAAAATACGCCTAGCCTTCGGAGAAGTTAACTTGTTTGGACTTCATAGCGGGCTTTCTTGAAAATTATATAGTTGAATTTAGATGGTCGGAACAGTTCGTCATCACCTTAACATTTCATATAATTTATAAGACGTCTTTGAAAAGCTCATATTCTCACTTTTTTGCCTGTTCTTCTCTCCTGTTTTATCGTACTGAAAGCGACTCTTCCAGATGATCATTTTCCCGACAGCCATAAATATGTCTAGTCCGAAGCCAACTCCCACGTATCGGGTATCTGCTGCTCGTAAAAGCCGACTGGTTTCTTGCACCTAAGTTTTCAATTTCTTTGGAAATCTCCCGTCGTCATCAAAGCGTAGAGTAGCATTCTGGGCGACGAAACATTAGTTGACTACCCATCCATTATCTCCTCAACACTTTTCCTCTTGATTTGTTTGAGTACAATACAGTGGAGTATTGGCTGAATCTTTTCATTATTATTTGAGCCAACTTGTCATGTGGTCTGGTAAGGGCTTTTGTACAGCCCGAAACACGTGCTTCGCCCTTACAGACTCGTCAGTCTGGCAGAAGCAGTGGTTTTTCGATATTCTTATAGTCAGTTCTCTCGGGAGCTCTACTCCCTTACAGAGAGTCATCAAAGACGAACGTTTTACACTCTATGTCAAGTGAAATTTTCACCTAACACGAGTGTGTAAGGACGAAACACCTGTATCGGGCTGTACAAGAACCCTTACCAGACCACATGACAAGTTGGCTCAAATAATAATGAAAGGATCTATTGAAATTTGAGCGTGGTCTTAATAAAGCACTCGAAATAAGGTATTGGCTGAATTTTGGAAAGTTTCATTTGCTTCAAAGCTTGGGAAGGTCATTTGACCCGTACATCCCTCAATCGATCGCTTTCAGAGACATATTCCGAGAACAGTGAATGTCGAGTAACAATAATGAATAAACGAGTATGCAGTATGCTCGATAGCCTTCCTAGAAACGCCTGTACCTTTTCTTAAGGATTTTTTTCGTAATGCAAAAGTGTATGACCCCTCTTCGCATGTGGGAATCCTAGATAATTAGTAGAAATCAACAAAGTTTGTGTATCTAACGACGAAAATGGAAGGGAATATCCTGGTGAAGCAGTTGGGCAAACTAGGTGTGTGGTTTTGCAACTAACGGTCACAGACACCGCAGTCTCACTAAAGTCGTTTTCGAAGGATGAAACTTCAGGGTGCCACAGAGAGTGGCCTGGAGGGCAATCAACTAAAAAAAGCGTAGATTAGGCAAAACATGTGGTGATGTGCAGTGGCAAAAGTTGCAAAGATGAATAATGTTAATTATAAAGTACAAATGGACATATAAAAAAGGAATATCCATGAACGATAGAGGAAAATTTCTATTGCTATGTGAATCCTAATTGTTTAAGTACACTATTATTTCAAAAATTATTGAGAGTTATCGACGAACGGTATCTCATACATTATCATTTTTGACATAGGACTCACTGTTTTTTGAATTTCAATTAATTTGATGGGTTTTAGGCATTGTATATAATGAAAAATACCAGTACATGAAGATCTGTTCATTGAATATACATTAAAGACAATGGCTTATGCCTTGAAACCTTGTGGATTATAGACGCTACATGCATATGGTCCAGGGCAGAACACTTGGGTTTCTATAGGAAGTTAACAACTCTTTTTCCATTTATACAAAAACTACTCTCTGAAAAAACTACCTCAGTTACGTCATCTTCTTCCACTTTGAGTGTTCTAGGGGTGTATTTGTCTTCTGTGAACCTATAAACAATGAAACGTTGATTTTATCTGACGTTGAAGAGTACTATAAAGTTTAGCTTGTAAGGAGAAAAGGTAGATTACCGAGAGGAAAAAACTGCTTCTGCATAATTGGCGCATGATGTTTTAATCTTACCCATGGCAGCATCGTACTTTAGGCCGAGTACTACTTCATTCCACTCCTAAAATACTGCTTACTAAAGAGTAAGGTTTCATGCTATTTTGACAAAAAAATCAAATATATGTTTTTCTTGTGTTGCCCCGCACACCACGAAAAGGGTGCGATACGGGTTCAGTTACTGCCCGAGGTTTGAAATTTCGACACATCAGAGTACTAGCGGTGCCAATTTTGATTTTTGCCAAGCCGTTGTTATGTTCAAAATGGGGTACTCAATTCATATCTGGCGATAATCGTCAAAACTTGGAAACGAATGTTACAGCTGAAGAGCAAGAGAAGAAAAGAAAAAGAATCAAGCAGAAAATCATAGTCAATATGACTTGTGGAACGCGATTCCGTTGTCCAAAATTTATTATTTCTTACTGAAAGGGTTATTCCTTGTAATTCTGAAACTCAATGATTTCCTCTACATGAAAATATACCTTTCTGCATATGAAACTCTTCTGTGAAAAGAAAATTCTCATATGTGAAGTGTGATTCCAATTTATCGCTCGCAGAACGAACACAACATAAAGACCTTCCCAAAGACCAAATTCCTTTCGGAATCATTGAGATTTGTGCTATTGAATAAGTAGAAGTGTAGACTATTGAAATGGCATTTATAGACCTTAACGGTGCAGTCAAAGCACTTTGAGTGTGAAACCAAATATTGTTCTCAGTGCTAAAGCGCATTAAAAGCTTTCACAGAAACCAATCAAAACATTAAAGACGCCAAGATCTAAGCTCAAAATAACGCCTGAAATCTAGTGCAGAAAACTCGTTAAGTGAAAAATCCTTGAATTATTGAAGGTCTAAATGTCCGAAGAGAATTAATGTGCCATCAAGTCGTTCCAAAAGTTTTGGCACAAGGGTTGTAAGCACCAAACTCATCAAGTACAGAAAACCGAAGTTGCAAGGTTTTTCCATTGTTCAATCATTTTCTCGCAAACATTTTATCATACAGATTGCTTACACTTATGGAGGTGTCCTATGATTTGGTACAGGCGTCGGTAGTGCAGTGGTTTAGAGCACGCGTCGCCGGATAGGGTGGAATGCAGGTCCGAGTTCCGTGAGAGGCGCATTAGAATAAGTATACAGCGCTGTAAAACGGTTCAATAAGGAGAATTTTTGTTTTGCAAATAGAGAAAATGACAAAGTATTCTAGTATAAATGAAAGACAATTTAGACAGAAATTAAACAAAGAGTTTATTGAAACTATCACATACGAAAATACTACGTCATTGTTGAAATTATCACCACAAAATCAACAGAGCTTACTACGCACCTTGTATAAATATTAAATCTGTTCACATTCACTTAGCATTCCGTGGTGCACGTTCTAGATGCTTCCGCAATTGACTTGCTACTAAATTCCTGAATGAAAAAAATTCTGGAAATAAAAAAAAGATGAGATTCCTTGGTACAATGCATAATGTTACCTATTGCGACATATCGCACATTCGCGATTACTTATATCGTCGTGATTTATTCTGTATGAGCGCTTAAAATGTACGATTGGCCTCGTCTTTGCACACAGCTGGTAAGGACGGTTGCTCCAAAGAGTTGGACCATTTTGTTTAATCACGAAAATTGAGAACTACGTTACTCTGCATTGACTTTGATGTATAAATACTATCATGTTCAATTTCATGCAGTGTTTCTGTATCTATTTGCCGCATGCGTCGTTTTGTCAACTGCGTTGATGCAGAGACGTGGTTCAGAGGGGGTATGACAATGCAAATTGAATCATGCCATCATATTTTTGATAGTAAAATCGCAAAACGCACTATTGTTGAAATCTTTGCGACAATTTCCTCTTGCTGCGGCCATTTCCTCATAAACTTCGGTAAGCCTCCTCTTATAGAACCGACACCAACAGGTGACAGGTGATAGAAATCCCAATGATCCACCGACTTGGTTCTTCTGTGATCTTGCGTGACTTCTACACCGTCACTGTTATGGACCCAGTGTGTTCTAAATAATCATACATTACGAAAACAGTTTTGATTAAATTCATGAAGGACAGAATCACATAAAGTCTCAAGATTTCGACATATCTCAACAACAGTTCAATAGATAACTGAAAAACGATCATTAAATAACTGAACGTTCTCCAGATACAAAGCCGATTGGTGCTCTAATTATGGAAGTTCCTTTTACTTCATCATTTAATTTGGTCCACAGCACAGTTTTTCTAACTGTGCGAGGTGCTAGCAATTCTAGCATTTAATCCGCTTCCTTGATTGCGTGAGGATTTCTCTTGTTCATGAACGTTGTAGAATGCTGGTTGAGCTTATCTTTTTGCAATCTCGAGTGTCAGCAGGCTGAGGCGTTTCTTACATCGTTCATTGAATGATTGCCAGAGAGTCTTGGGAGTGCGGGCCAACCTTGCACTGACTATCACTAACCACTCGATCAGCGGGCCCCCAAGTACAACAGTTACTTGATAATTTCAAGAATTAGCTGCAACATGACAAGATTTCAAAAAATCCACCCATGCCAAAAATTAACGCTATAATATAAATCCGTTCGAGAGGGTATGTATTTATGCTGGTACACTAGTATTTGCAAACCTTTCTCACTGGACAAAGATGTTTTCCTAGACTTTTAGTAATTACGCAGAATTATTATTTAATAGCAATTCGAAGACTCATAAAAACACTGAGTTAGTTAGCGAGGTTAGCGACAACGACGTTTTACACTCTATGTCCAGTGAAAAACCCACCAAACACACAGTGTTGCACACTCGATAGTGTGGGGACTGGAGCTCCCACAGAGATTAGCAAAAGACGAGAAAGGGTAACTGCCCGACTGACGAGATCGCAAGATCGAAACACGTATATCGCGCTCTATATGTCAGCCTTCATTGACAGACCACTGGCATGCGTGGCTCAAAAATGATTGCAAGGCATATTGGAATTTTTTTGAGATTTTTTTTTACCTCGTCGACAGAAACTTCAAAGAAAGACGCGTGATTTTGACACAACGAAAATTTCTCTACACGCTGACGTGCTTTTTGTGCTCATAGCAATTCATAGTTGTGGGAAAAATGAAGGTGAAATGCGAGTGAGAAAAAATTTTTTCTGATCATTACAGGATTTTAAAAGCGTGTTTAGAAAAACTGGCGACGTACAGTTATAGGCAGTGATTCAAGCTTTTGAGTCATTACCAAATGTCTACGAGAAAACTTTTCTCTCAGCGAGAAAGGCCTTCAAAAAAAGGCGTGGAGGGACAATCGTGTCTAAGTAAAAAGCTTGAAATATGGGCATTTTGCGAACTATTGGTCAGAAATATGTCTCTCCAAAGAAATATTCTCGGCAACTTCCTTTACCGCATCCGTTTTAAAAAAAACGCGTTAATTATTCTTCTTTGGCGTTTTGGCAATTATTCCAGATCCTGAAATTCGAGAATTTGGAAGGTGTGTTTTTTTTCAAATGGACATCATACTATGTTGTAGAGGTTAAAATAAGATTTTGTTTCACAATCAAGCATCTTTCGCTAGAGAGGCTCTTCTTCAGATTTCAGAAAACATCAGATAGAACAAATCATATCGATTTCAACGATATGCTTGGTTTTGAAAAGGACGTTTTCGTGCGTTGTTAGAGCCAAAAATATATTGAGTTTCACAGTTAGTGCCATTTCGATAGCACAGCGCAATTCACAGTGGCGTGCGATGCGCGTCGAGTGCAATACGCAATATGCTTTCAGTTGTAACAAAACATCAAGAACTGTGTCTCGAGATGCCAGGGAAATTATTGAAATCGTTGAGATTTACGCTATCGAATGGGTTTATAGTCTGAGAGAAAACTCGTGTTCATCGAAAAGTACTCAAATGTGTAGCACAGCACAATCTTATACCTGCTGCTACAGTTCATCAAAAAACTATTCTTGTAAGCCAGAGACAATTGTAGAGCTTCGAGCTATCGACTGTTTAATGAAGGGCGAAGACCTGATGCCAACTTTGTGGAGTCCATTCACGTACCAATTCAAGGCATGCGCGCTGCGTGTGAAATGGAACATTACTGTCGGTGTTACACCGCAATAACAAATTTTTTGTGGAAAACCGATAAAACTTCAAATTTGCTGAAATTTGTACTATCGAATAATTAGTCAGCTTTGCTTAGTAAAAAATGCTCATGTGTAAAAATCAAATTTCCTATTGCTGGTACAACGTAATACGAAGGCCTTTTGATAAACAATATACACCTTTAGAATTCTCGAGATACAAAATATCGATTAGATGCTCACATGTGAGAAAAGAATAAAAACGTTTTTTGTATACGGGTGCTAATAGGGAAGTACTGTATTCTACGCAATGATGAACGCGCGCTCTTCCTACATTCACTTCAGCTACATACTATAATTACCTCCACGTAGACCTTTACAAGGTGTTTCGTTGTGGGAGATGTGATTTCAAGTTACGACCACGCAAGACAAATGATACAAATGCACGATGAGGGTTGAAAATTCGCTTATTTCTTTATGAATGTGGTATTATCGCTGAAAAATGAAGGATTTTGAGAGAAGTAGTAGCCGTTCATACCAAAAAAACCTTTGCTGGAGGTAAATTCGTGATATTCAAATTGTTACGTAATGATAAGATGCCTCTGACGTATTACATTTACCTATGATTACCAATAAACCACCTTGAGGTCCAAGCGGCAGGGTAACATTTAAGGCGTGTAATGTGATTTCTTTCTGCTCTCACAGCATTCCTCAACAACTTTTCGGAAAAACCAACTAAATCGACAAATTTCTGGATATTCGGGCTATCTAATGACTAGTAGAACTTTAGTGACGAGCCATATCGACCCTCTAATCGGGAAATGAAGCAAAGTGACTCTTTAATCGACCGCTTTTTATAGACGTTGCTTGAACAACAATGATCTGAGAAGTATATACTATGTTTTGTACAACAGTCTAAGTAAAATACAGACGCCTGTATAGCACTTAGACCATGGCTCTAAGCATATTCCTCACAAGATTATTATTGTTTGAAGGAAATTGAGTGTGAAACATAACTCAGCTTTTGGCACTACAGCGCTATAAAATGTCTTTTTTTAACAAATCGTTGAAATTGTGGAGATTTGGGCGTTTAAATGACTGAAAAATGCCTGAGAGAAAACTTTTCCCAGCGAGAAACGACTCTAAGCAGTCGCGTGTTGTATTTCATAGACGTGGTTTCTTAAGGATTGACTGGAAGAAAATTGTTTGAGCATAGTTACAATGGTTTGGAAATCCACAGACTGAAAAATCCATACTTTTGCACCAATCCAGCAGTTTTTCATGAAAAAAGAAAGCCAAAATGTGACATGATGCATGCGCTTGCTTAGAACGGTTGCCAGCCCTGGCAGAACTGATGCTTTCTTCGCATGAGTGGCAATCCGCTAATGCTGCTTTCAAAGTTTTGAATCGTTTTTGAACTGAAAAACATTTTACATCTACAAAGGAAATGGTGCATTTATATAGGCTAACCTACTGACCAACAAAAATGCCCTTATTTCTCATTTTAGAACCTGAAGGATGGTATCTACTCCCTTGGACACTTTCACAAGTTCAGTAGAGAAAAGTTATTAAAGAAATTTTGTTCAAACAGTAACAACTTTTTTCAAACACTCACCAGAATCACCTTCAATTGCAATAATAATTGCTGCATACCAGCCGCACAGTGTCGCGCACGGGTAGGGAATGTGCTTGGGTGAGAACGCAAAATCGATACGAGCTCTCATGCGAGCGAAGGCGTCATTACAGGGCGTTCAGCCCTGACGTTCTTTTTTGAATTTCTGAAATTCAATCAAAATTCTTCGAGGATTTCATAGACCATCTCATGGATGGATTAGGGTCGTTTGTATAACGAAAATCAGTTGCTAAAATGCATCCAAGACCAACCATCTCACCAGCGAGTTGAGATTATTTGAATAATGAACATCTTCTCTAATTTAGGTCTGTTCAAATTAGTCTTATATAAATTCAGTGTGATATAGGTACTTCGTTAGAAACAAGAGGTGATACAATTGCACAATAAGGATTGAAAGCATGTTTATTCCTTTGCAAGTGTGGTAATACCGTTGAAAAATAAGAGATTTCAGGAGAAGCATTCGCTCTTTATGTCAGAAAATCTTTATAAAAGGTCCATTTACAATATTCAAGTTTTATGCAACGATAAGATACCTCTGACTAATAACATCCACCTATGACTATCAATAAACCTCCTATGACGTCCAAGCGCCCGGCTAATATTTGAGGCGTGTAATGTGATCATCTTTTTGCTCTTACAGCATTCTTCAACAACCTTTCAAAAAAAAAAAACTAAATAAACCTTCAAAATTCACGAGATTTGGGCCATCTAACGAGTAGTAAAACTTTGTTGGAGAGTTATATCGAAGCTTTAGCCGCGCAATTGAAGAAAATTATGAAAGATAACTCAGTTTCTGCTGCTACAGTGTAATAAGAAATCTCTTATGAAAATTGACCATATCACTGAAATAATGGAAATTGATGCTTTCAAATTAGCACCAAATATCTGAGGGGTTACTTTTTCCAGCGAGAAAGGACTCTAAGCAATCGAGTGTTATATTTCATACACATGGTCCCTTAGGGGTTGATTGGTAAATCTTTGCTTGAGCATACTTATAATGATTTGAAAATTCACAGACTGAAAAAACCCGACTTTTGCATCAACCCAAAAGTTTATCTAGAAACAAAAGAAAGCTACATGTGACATGATGCATGCGCTTAGTTAGACCTGCTGCCACCCCTAGCAGAACTGATGCTTACTTCGCATGAGTGGCAATCCGCTAATGCTGGTTTCGAAATTTAAATCGTTTTTGAACTGAAAAACTTTTACATAAGGGAATGGTGCACTTATGTAGGCCAACCTGCAGATCAACAAAAATGGCTTTATTTCTTTTTCAGAACCTGAAGGATGATATGAACACGGAATCTACTTGCTCGAACAATTTCATATGCTCAGCAGAGAAAAGTTAATCGATAAATTTTGTTCAAATAGTAACGAATTTCTTCAAACACTCACCGAATTGCCCCGTTTATTGCAATAATAACTGCGGCATACCAGCCGCACAGCGTCGCGCACGGGCAGGGAATGTGCTTGGTTCAGATCGAAAAAATCGATATGAGCTCCATGCGAGCGAACGCGTCACGACAGCGCGTTCATCGCTGATGCACTTTGTTGAATTTTTAAAATCCGTCCAAAATGCCTCAGGTGTTTCGTAGACGAACTCATGGATGGATTAGGGTTGCATATGTAATGAAAATCAGTTGCTAAAATGCATCCAGGACCAACCATCTCACGAGCGAGGTGAGATCATCTGCGTACAGAATAACTTCGCCAATTTAGATGAGTTCAAATTAGTATTTATAGATTTAGTGTGATATATGCACCCCACTAAAAGCAAGAATTCAGAGTAATGCAAGAAAATATTACAAGGCGATCCAATCACATAAAGCTTTTGCCAAGCTGATTTTCACTCAACGTTACTCTGAATAATCAATACCATCTTCATTTTTTCTTTGGCCTGCATTAAAATGTCGTATAAACTTTGCTCGACTTGCGCTTTGATGTCTTTGTGTTCTTTAGAGCCGATTCATCCAAATCGGTAGCCCACAGCTGTTCGTCTTCATGGATGTAAGTCTTCGTGGTCGTACCGAGTCATAGTTTTTTCTCAGGAGCACCACTCAAATGAAATAAACTCACACTGCGGTACCTTATTCAGAAATATGGCTTCTGTTTGTAGCCCTGATATTGCTTGATCGGATCATCGTCTTTTTCACACCCTATGCATTAGCGGGGGAAAAAATCAAGGACTATAACAGTTTAAAGGTGACTTTAATGACTTCTTTCATCTCCAACCTCATTCTTTCTAAAAAAAAAGGCGTTCAGTCTTTGTCCAGCAAGTGATCGCATATCATCTGTTGTGACCATGATATACTTATTGTTGACTATTTAACTGTTTGAACGAAAAATAATAATAAACTAAACGGAAAATAATAACAAAAATAATGATGATAAAAGCGTCGGAATGCAAAAGAAAGATTGGACTTTTCAATGCAGTAAGGATTAGGAGAAGGAAAGAAGGAGTGGATATGAAAGATGCTTAAGAATTAAGGGATACATTATGTAATAAAAAGAAGGATGGCGAAAGAGCGCATTTATATCCACAAAGTAGAACAACTTTTGCCTACCATCTGTGCTCTATGGCGACACTCAGATTCGAGTTTAGGGAGGAGATCTCCTATAATCCCAGTCCCTTTTCTACAGTATGCAGTCTTCCTGCTTATTATTTTGAAGCTTTCGAAGATAAAGCAGTCTTTTCTGTGATGAATTCTCGTAGCTGATGTTAACTAGGCTGACTATTTTAGCCTGAAAGTTTCATGTTTACTGCTATAGATAGATATTCTTACAAAGTGTTAATGAACTTCCAAATGGGACTGAATGAGGCTTTGACGGCTCCTGGTCCTTAGAGAATACCAAAACCAACTGGCACACAAGCTACTCAGTCACACCATTTTTATAACTCAAGCAAATCATACCAATACACGAGTTCATCAGAGCAGATCTGAATTGCTTTGAACCTTTCGGTATGGCGTGTATTCAGAAGGATACACGAATTTATAAAGGTCGTTTCAGCTAGAAAGTTCTTCAATAAATTTTGATAAGAACTAAGAACTTTAAATCTTAGCAATTTCACTATTCTGTTTTGCTCCTTGAAATGTATCCCTTTTTGCATTTAAGCAGTAAAAAATATATTATATTTCACATTCGGATCAATTTTTTGCGGCCGGAGACCATGTATGGCTTTCCGTTGGGCTTTGAAAAAAACCGTGATGGCCCAAATTTCTATAATTCTTAGGCTAACATTGGTTTCTGAAGAGGTCATCATAAAACGTGTAAGAACAGAGAGAGAACTGCGTTGGGCACTCAGATTTTTTTCATTAACACGAAAAACACACCACGAACACGAAAACATATGACTATGCGAGGATATCATGGTGTATCAGTGTGACTCAAGAATCTCAGAATTTAATAGGTAAAAAAACTGATCAAACTGCGAAATCGTCACCGCTTGCAGACGCTGTACTATCGATTAACAGCGGTGAAGGTTGATCCCCATTCCTTCCTCAATACTCTTCGATATTCAACCAACGAACGCCTCAAGGATCACGCTCCAATCTGGCTTTATTCTAAATTTTATAAGGATCTGCTCAATCTATATTCTTCGGCAACCATGAGGAAAACAAAGTTCTTAAGCAAGCAGTGAATGCGAGGAGACGAATCGAATGCTTAGTGGGATTCACACAACAAGTTTCAAGACAGGTCACATAAATTTAGGTCATTGGTACTTTTCGGCTAAGAGAGAAAATAAGGATTTTTGGCATAGTTTGATGTATAGGATTATTTCATGAAAGTCTCAATAATTATTCGAAAACTTAAATCTCTGACTAAAGCCACACATAGCTGGTTTTTCAAAATACCCCTTTATTATGCTGCAAAGTACAAAATAGAACTATGCATTACGTCGGCTGCATGCTTTTATTTATATCACGCATGTAGTTCGCTGAAAGCACGAAAGGCACATGCACGTGTGGGAATATGTTGTAGTTGTTTAAGTGGACGATTTTGTATGGAGTTTATTTCAAAGCGGAAAGAAATTTCTGAATGAAAAACAAGTTGCACACACATGTCTATCCCGTCAGGTCTTCAAACGATTGCCCCGCCCACATCCCCTAGATTACCCGTTAAACAAGCTACCTATTGCGTGAACCTTGATTTCATTTCCTCTGCTACATACAGTAAGATGATCTTTTGGCAAAATAAGCACAGATTTAGAATAATTGAAACTAACGCTATCAATCAATACTAGTGGTCTAAAGAAGAGTTCTGGTTGGTAAGATGGAAGTTTATATACTCTCCTTCTCCTATCAAAAAGGCTACAGTGCTATCATAAGAGCTTTTTCCAAACAAAAAAAAACCGATTATCAAGTTTTCCGAGATATGCTATCGACAGAGCACTAGCGTTAGGAAGAGTTTTGTCCAGCAAGATATAAGCAAGGTAATAAATAAAAACGTGTGATCGTTCAAACAGATTTTATTTCAGATTTGACAGTGATGTGTATTTCATTTTTCAAATGGCGTGAAAATAAGAACTATTTCACGCTCAAGCATCTTTTGCTAGATGTGCTCTCTTCAGATTTTCAGGAACCATTAGATAGAATAAATCCCATCACTCCCAACAATATGCTTGGTTTCTGCGAAGGACCTTTTAGGGCTAGGTCACAGCTAAGAGAGTTTTGAGTTCCACAGTTGGCGTCATGTCGTTCGCTCACCGCAATCAGCACGTGGTGCGATGCGCGCCGAGTGCAGTACGCAATATTCTACCAAATGCAATAAAACACTAAGAACTCTATCTCAAAAAACCAAGCATATCTTTGAAATGCATAAGATTTAGACTTTCGACTGGGTTTCAAAGTCTAGCAGAAAACAAGTCTCCAGCAAAAAGTACTTAAATGTAGAATGCAAATCAATTCTTGCTGCTACAGCTCGCCAAGAAACTTTTTTCATAAAGCAAAGACCATTGGAATTTTCGAGATTTTAGCTATCAACTAGTTATTGAATGGCGATGGCCTGATGCCAATTTTGCGGAACTCATTCACGTACCAATGAAAGGCATGCGCGCCGCGTATGAAATGGAACCTTGGAAACAGTGTCACAGCGTAATAACAATGTTTTCTTGGAAAACCGGCAACACTTTGAATGTGTCGAAATTTGTGCTATCGAATAATTAGAAAAGCTTTGCTCAGTGAAAAATGCTCATGTGTGAAATAAAGTTTTCATTTAGTGTTACAGCGTGATATGAAGGTCTCATAAGAAACCAATTACACCTTTCAAATACTCGAGATTGAAGCTATCGATCATTTACTCACGTGTCAAAAAAAGAATAAAAAATACGCCCTTTGAGCATGGGTACTGACAGGGCAAGCACCGTTTTCCCCGCATTAATGAACGCGCGATCTTCTTACACGCACTCTAGCTACATACTACTATTACCTCCACATAGACCTCTATGAAAGGTGTTTATCTGTAGAAGACATGTTTTCAAGCTGCGATCCCGCAAGACAAGTGATAAAAATGCACAATAAGGGTTGAAAGTTTGCTTTTTTTTACTAAAGAGGTATAAGTGCTGAAAAGTAAAGGGTTTAAAGGGAAATAATGGCTTTTTCTATCAAAAAATCTTTGAAAAAAAATATCCTCAATATTCTAATATTTACGTAATAATAAGTACCTTTGACGTATGACAGTTACCTATGACTACCAATAATCCGCTTATGACGTCCAAGAGGCAGAGTAACATTTGAGGCGTGTAATGTGGTCTTCTCTCTGCTCTTACAGCATGCATCAACAACCTTTCGGAAAACCAATTCAATCGTCAAAATTCCGGATATTCGGGCTATATAATGACTAGTAGAACTTTAGTGACGAGCTATATCAAAGCTCTAGCCGAGCAAATGAAGCAAAGTGACTCCTTATATTACCGTTCTTAATAGACCGCTAAAAACAATAATAATCTAAGAAGGATATAATACGCTTTAAGCCACGGTGTAGGTGTTACACAGATTCCTGTATAGCCCTCAGATCATGGCTCAAGCATGTTTATTCTTATCAGATTATTATTGGTTGAGGGAAACTAAGTGCGAAATATAAGTCAGTTTTCGTTGCTACAGCGCAATAAAAGATCTTTTTCTCGTAATTAAACATATCGCTGAGAATACGAAAATTCATGCTTTCAAATTAATACCAGATATCTGAGAGATAACTTTTTCCATCGAGAAGGGACTCTAAACAATCGTGTGTCATATTTCATGCACGTGGTCCCTTAGGAGTTGACTGATGAGTATTTATTTGAGCATAGTTGTATTGATTTGAAAGTCCACAGACTGAAAAAGCCAGACTTTTGCATTACTATCAACCCAGCAGTATATTTAGAAACAAAAAAGCCAACATGTGACATGATGCATGCGCTTGATTAGACCTGTTGTCACCCCTGGTAGAACTGATGCTTTCCTCGCATAAACAGTAATCGGGTGATGCTGCTTTCGAAATTTAGAATCATTGGACTGAAAATTTTACTTCTACAAAGGAAATGGTGCACTTTTATAGGCTAACCTACTGATCATCGAAAATGGCTTTACTTCTTTTCTTCGAACCTAAAGGATGATGCGAATAAGGAATCTACTCTCTCACTTCCATAAGTTCAGGAGAAAAAAGTTAATAGAGAAATTTTGTTCAAGTAGTAACAACTTTCTTCAACACTCACCGAATTGCTCCTTTCATTGTAATAATAATTGCGGCATACCAGCCGCACAGCGTCGCGCACAGGTAGGAATGTGCTTGGCTCAGATGGAAAAAATCGATATGAGATCTGAAGCGAGCGAACGCGTCATGCCAGGGCGCTCGCCGCTGCTGCATCTTTTTGAATATTTCGAAATCCATTCAAAATGGTCGGGGGTTTCATAGACGAACTCATGGATGGACTAGTGGTAGTTTGTATACACAAAAATCAGATTTTAGATTGCGTCCAAGACCAACGATCTCACGAGCGAGTTGAGACCATTTGGATGCTAAAATTTCATTGATTTAGGTCAGCTCATGAGAGCATGTGGCGCAGTAGTTAGAGGTACTCTGCGTCGCACATGGGGTCAATGGTTCGATCTTGCGCTCATGGCTCACCAAGACATCCATCCCTTCGGGTTTGGTAGATTGATACCATACTGGCCACAAACCTGTATGGGAGATAAGCAGCTCTGATTCGGTACAGTGGAAGGCACGGCGAGTCATTGTAAAGGTTAGCTATACACTCAATCGCCTAAAACGAAGTTGGAAAATTGAAGACGAATGCTTTTCGCATTGTTCAGGGAGTGTTAAAACCGAAAGCTTTATCCTTTTTAAATGTACTCCTTTACAAGTAAAAGTTCAGAGTAACGCAAGAACAAATTACAAGCAGATTCAACCACGTAACGCTTCTGCTAAGCTGACTTTCACATGATGTTACCCTGAATAGGTGACCCACAGCTGTTCGTCTTCACAGATGTAGGTCTTCGTGGCGGAATCGACTCGAATCTTCTTAACAGGAGCACCACTCAAATAAAATAACCTCACATGCGCAATGTTCTTCAAACTTAACAGTCCTACTTTTAGGGTGTAGAAGCCACTAAGTAATGAGTGCGGCTTGCGAAGAGAGAAGTCACCTCGAAGACAATTAGTAAACAGTGATTTAATCAGTGTTTTTCCATAGTTAATTGTGACTTATTTCGCTAGTCTTCCACAATGACACTCGGCGCTCGATTTCTCTTCACTACTCTTCGAGAAGCCTTTCTTCAATTTTTCTTTTACAGAAACAAAGCGGCTATGTAACCGAATAAAAACATGTCTGAGAGGATGCGGCAGACGTTGGACATTTTGCTTATTCCTTGTTTCTCGCGCTATTGCAATCGATTGATATCGAAAGGCGGTAATGTTTCAAGATTGTTTATGCTCTTACTGCCTTTTGACAGTGTTATGACGTTTCAAACACCTAAGGGAGCTAAGTGGTTAGCAAAAATTCAACCTAAGACAAGAGCTGAACCTTTTTTTCCACTCAACATATGGGAGCTTTCGAACGGGTGAATTGCATGTCCATATCATCTTTTCAGGCTTTGAAGAAAGAAATGAAACACATTTTCGTTCCTCATTAGGTTAGCCCATATAAACGCATCATTTGCCATAAATGTTCTTCAGTTAAAAAGCGATTCAGAAATTCGAAAGCTGCATTAGCCAATTGTCATTCGAACGAGAGAAGCATTAATTCTACTAGGGATGACAACTTGTCTAACCGAGCGCATGCATTATGTCACATTTTGGTTTTCTTTGTTTCTGAATGAAGCACTAAGTTGATACAAAAGTATGGAAAAGTAGTTGTAACCCCTCGGCTTAGGTTTAGAAGAAAAAGTACGCCTCCGAACGAAAGCTTGAATAGAAGAAAAATCCCCTTTGTCATCCGTTTTCTTCAAATGAGACTAGTACAGCTATAAAACTCCGTTTGAAAAGATCAGTTTAGAGCAATTGGAGCTATTATTGAAATACCACCGATTACTCTAAAACGCCAATTAGTTCTCAACCGCTAACATGACCATCTCTTTATAATGAAAGATTGTAAAATATGTCGTAACGGCAGAGACGGTGATTGCATGAGCGTAAGTACATTCTACCTAATGTCTTGCAAAGCGTGTAGCAATAAATATATTGGCGGAACGGGTAGGCCGCTCTATGCCCGCATAGAAGAACACCTACCTGACAAGCGTCTTACTAGACGGAACACCCGCCTAGGGACGCATAGAGAGCAGAAACACAACGGGGTTAATTGTGAGAGAAGTCACCATCTTTGCGCAGTAACAGTAAATATTAGTGCGAAAAATTTTGGAAGCATTTTGGATTGACACCACCAACTCAACTGTAAAACGCAGGGAGGAATGCCTCATTATCACTCGTGAAATGAGTCAGTATACAAGACTGTTGTTTTGATGAGTAGAATGCATTACAAGCCTATGTGATTTCCACTTAAATCATTCAGTGGAACACATATAAAAAGCGGTGAGTATGTTGAGAGTTGATGTTGTGCTTGATGCGATTGAAATCTAAGTCTGGTAATTTTTCTGAAGAAGTAATGGAGGTGTTTGACTGATTCAATTGCGGACAACTTGACCTTTCCAGGTTCTGAAGAAGGCGAACTACCGAAACGTTAGCTGTGAAATAAAGATTAATGTAACACCTCGTGTTTGGCTGAAAAAAGAAATTCAGGAGTTATACAAAAGTATGACTTTTCAAAGTATGGCTCTTATACAAAAGAATAGCTTTCTTGTCCTTCGTTTCGACTGTTTTCTTGAGAACACTACTCAACTTTCAATATGCCTGATAATCATTAATTGAGCCACGCATGTCAGTGGTCTATCAATGAGGGCCGACTAATAGAGCCCGATACACGTGTTGCGTTCTCGCGATCTCGTCAGTCGGGTAGTTACCTTTCCCGTCCTTTGCCAACCGTGTGTGGGTGCTCCTGTCCTTACAGTAAGAATTAGTGACGACGAAAGTTTTACACTCTATGTCCAGTGAAACTTTCATCAAACACGGAGTGTTATACACTCGATTGCTCTTGACTGGTATGTTCAAAATATCATGTCTTTCGTTTCGAGTGTTTTCTTAAGATCATTACTCAAATTTCATTATACCTAATAATTATTATTTGAGCCACCATTAATCGTCGTCGCTAATTCATAGTGTGGGGATTGGAGCTCCCACAAAGATTAGCAAAAGACGAGAAAGAGTAACTGCCCGACTGACGAGATCGCAAGATCGCAACACGTGTATCGGTCTGTGTAAGTCAGCCCTCTTTAATAGACCATTGACATGCGTGGCTCAAATAGTGATTATCAGACATATTGAAATTTGAGTAGTGGTTCTAAGAAAACATTCGAAATGAAAGCATGATATTTTGAATATACGGCTTTTTAGACTGTTGATTTTCAAGACCTTATAACTCTGCTCGAATAAATCTTTATCAATTAAAATAAGAAGCTTTTCAGACAAAGCAGTCCTCAATAAGGTACAAGTCTGTTTATTTCTGGTCTAAGAAAATCAGTACCTGGGGATTAAGGACTTTCAAAAAGCATTTTCCACATCCTGTTGATTATGTAAGCGTTTTCTCTCCAAGAAAATGCCAAGATGTTTGAGTAAGTAAGTCGGTGGGCGCAAGGTCCAGAAAATTTGAGTGATGAAACAAGACTGCGTCTCCGGATTCGTTCACTTTTTGATCGATCGTTTTGCAGCGTGAGAATGTGGATTGGTAGCAGTCAAACCACAGATACATTTGAGCGGACGTTTTTACTTTTTCAACGAGTGGCTGTGGGCTGATAATCGGTAACGTGAAGCCCTATGTTTGTTTTATGTAGAACACGATCGCATTTGATCAACATTAAGTTTTTACAACAACTAACGTAGTCGTCAAAGGACTAGCTCCAATTAATGCTTTTAATGGTTACTGTCAACTTCTTTAGGAAACTTTCTAAACTTCCTCAACACCTTGCGTTCGTTAGAGGTTTTTGGGCTAAATGCTTTGTCGAGTTTGTGAGTTGTCTGTGCTGCTTTAAGATCCGTTTTGAGCTCACGTTTTGAAAACCCAAATGCTCATACATAAACATAATCATATATGTAAGTTTAAAATAGATATCAAATAAACAACAAATAACATAATATTAACAACGAAGCATAAAGCGAGGAATGCGCATTCAAATGATTTTCTATTCTGCCAGTAATCACTTTTTGAGCCACGCATGTGGCCTGCTATAAGGCTTATAAAGCCCGATACACGTGTTTTTATTTTGCCAGTCTCATCAGTCGGACGATACCCTTCGTCGTTTGCCAAACCTCTCGGGGTGTTCCAGTCCCCTATACACAGAGTAGGCGGCGACGAACATTTCACACCGATTATCAAGTGAAATTATGCCTGAATAGGTAGTGCCGTACACGCAATTGCTCTTAGCTGGCATCATTGATATATGTAACATTCGTTTCGAGTGTTTTTCGAGACTACGCTTAAATTTCAATATGCCGAATAATCATTTTGAGCATGGCCTTGAGTAAAAACGTGAAACGAAAGGTATGATATATTGACGATACCAGCCAAGAAGAATCGAGTGTACAACACTGCCCATTCAGTGATATCACCTAACGGACGGTCGTTCGTCATCGCCTACTCTTGGTGAAGAGGGCAGGAGTACCCTAAGAGGATTGACAAAAGACGCAAGGTGCAGCTGATAAGACAGTCAAGGTCCAAATACGTGTATCGGGTTCTGTAAGTTGCTCCGTACAGACCAGCGTAGCACAAAAAATGATTATTGGCTCACTGAGATTTGAGCGTGGTCTTAAAAGAACACTCGAAACGAAAGAAATGATTCAACCTGCCCAATCATATCCAAGTTTTCACTTGCATACCAAACGGCAAGTTAGAATTGCTTAAACCGTTAGTACTCTTAAATCAGCTAATAATAGGACAATTCTCGCTTAACATTGACACATCACGGCTTATTCTACGCATTTTGGTGCTTTTGGCGTATGTATAGTTCTTATGAATGAAATAAAGTGCTAGTTCGTTATGCATTTGTAGTGTTTTTGGCATTTAGTCAAATGTAACAAGCTGTGCAAAAAATAAAATGCGGCGTAAGCTTTTGAGTTTCGATATATTCCCTCATATACTGCACTTAAGAAACCTTATATTGACTGAAAATCAAAGGAAAGAGAAGCTGATTATAAATGATGGTGAGTAATGAATGTAATACGAGTTCGTCATTAATTCTGAATAACTTGAATTGTTGTTGTACATCAACAGTTGAGACCTATGTAGAGTTACAGATTTCTGCAGCATTTCTTCTATCGTTTAATGGACAGCTGCTCTGTATAGAATATGTATGTATATATACGTATATGCAGCTATGTATGCATATATACATATATATATATATATGTATATATATATATATATCAATCTACACCGCTCGTTACGTGTTTTCCCAAGACCCCGCTCCAATCTCATTTATCTGATGATTATTTTTTTGTGCCATACATGTCATGTGGTCCTTTATAGGCCTTGAAAAGCCTGATACAAATGTTTCGACAATAACAGCCTCGTCAGTTGGGTAGTATTCTTCTTCCTGCCAATCCTCCTCGGAGGAACCCACACGTCCTTATATAGAATAGGCGACGACGTAATATTTGCACGTATACCGTCAGGTGAAAGAAATTATTAGACTGGCGGAGTTGTACACTCGATTGCTCTTGGCTAACATTTATTATGTAAGGGGTTCAAGTTCTCGCAGGAGACTGGCTAAGACAAAGCGCTCTGCCCAGCCAAAGGGGGCGTTAAGGCCGACGCACGGGCTATTAGGTCTCCAACCTAGTTCCCGAACTCGATTCAAAATTTAAACAATCTGTTTTTTCAACGAATCTAAAGTATGAAATAACATTACTTTAAGAAATCTCCGTCTGCGTGAACTCAGCTCTGCAGGTGGACCGCTGTAATCAAGCAATTCCACGTCACCGCCGCCGTCAAGTCATTTTGCTTGAGATAGTGCAAAGCCACACGTCGTTAAGATAACAAAGATAAAGTTGAATCTTAAATCGTCATCCGTATTCGCCAAATCTGTCTCCGTCCAATCTCCATCTCTTTAGATCATTGGGGCACTGGTTGGACAAAAAAAAGCTTCGAGACATCAATCATTTGCGTCTAGAAGACTGGTTGGTCTGCACCGAAGATTACTGAATTCTATGAGAGCGGAATTGATTTGTTGCCGAAGCGTGGAAGAATTGCATTCAGACAGACAGGAAATACTCCAATTAACGCCATTTGATACTTCTGAATACTTGGAAAAAAAATTTTTTGAATAGTTGAATCAAGTTCGGAGACTTTGTTGGAGACCTAAAACAAGTGCCCATAACAGCCCACATGACATGTATGACAAAAAAATAATTATCAGATATATCCATCTATATTATTGCTCGCTGCAACCTTTGCCACTGAGCATAACACTTACTTTGCGTGCTACGTGTAGTTTCTTGGTTGATTGCCCTCACGGCAACTTCTTGTACCTTTCACAATTTCAAGGAGCTCAAAATAACTGTGGTAACGTGCAGGTAATTGCGGCCGTCCAATAGTTAATCACAGATGTGGTCTTTCGAGATGCACCCTCCAAAATGGACCGACTGAGAAATTTCCGGGTTAACGTAAGCTTTCATACTCCGAAAAAAGGTAAGACCTCAAGATTCTAGCGGACAATGCACTGTGTTGTGCCACCTGGGATATGGTCTTATTAGCGTTCTCAAAAGAGTTGGAAATTTGATCAGGAGCATGCAGTCGTCTTGAGCACAATCAACTAAAACGAATATGTAGTGGGCTTCAACAGTGCGAATGTCAATGTCAAAATCACCGCAATAAAATGTGCTATTTGTAAGGAGTATATTCGGATAATAAAAAGGTAGTATGTGTAAAACGATAGAACGAAATCTTGTTGCAACTCAAATAGGTTTGTATTCCAAAGCCTTACTGAAAATAAGAAACTTATTGGCACTTATTGATGAAATGGCATAGCATGCAATGGTGCAGCATCATTTTTGACAGAAAACTGATCAGTTTCTCATTTCCATTCACTCTCAGGACTTGAGACTTTTTATGAGATAAAATAGCTTCAAAACTGGAAAGTTTTTACCGTAATTTTTGATTTTAGAAGAACATACTCCTAGAGTGATTGATCAATAGGTTATTATACCTTAATTTCGAGCGTTTTATCAAGACCACGCTCAAATTTCAATATATCTCATGTTGGCTAAAAGATAATTATGAATATATTGAAAGTTGAGCGTGGTCTTAATAAAACACTCGAATTAAAGTATAATATTATGAAAATACCAGCCGAAAGAAATCGAGTGCAAAAACACTGCAAATTCGGTGGTAATATCACTTGAGTTAGAGTGTGAAATGTTCGTCTTTGCTACCTCTTATGGAGATTGGAGTACTTACAGAGGATTGACCAAAATGACCGAAAGACGACGGAATCTGCCCGACTGACGAGAATGTAAGGTCGAAACACGTGTATCGGACTGTACAAGGGCACATCACCAGATCACATAACATGCTGGCTCAAATTATAATTATGAGGAAGAGTTTTGTATAGCGAAATATAAGCCAGATTAGAAAAAAAACGCGTGGTCGTGTGAAACATAATTTTACTTTGAATTTTGCCTCTTTAAAAAGTGGTGTGTGAAAAAAAACCGGCCACGTACAGCTCTCGGAGATCAAGCCTTCGAATGATTACCAACACTCTCATGTTCTTGTCTGGTATCAGGGATTTTTCCATTTCCCGCCATCTAACATATAAGTACTACAGAAAATATTCACTAATAACCTATATTCTCATAGCGCTAAGACATCGGAGAATCAAAATTTTGCTACATAACTGCTGAGAATAAAAAAAAGCTGTGAAGTTGGGGCGACACGCTAATTACACCAAAAACAACGCGTTATCTTTCTTTTTTTTTTTTAGTAGAGAGTACCCTGACAGCTTTTTGGTATTTTCACTTTATTCGTACATTGTTTCAATTCTTCAGAAAATGCGCATTTTTGGTCGTTTTCAATGCTTAAGTAGTCATTTGATAGCTGAAATCAAATGCATTTTAATGGTATGCTTCGTTTTTGAAAGGAACTTTGTTGTTGCATTGAAGGAGCAGAAATTAAATTTTGTTTCTCACTTGAATATTTTTTACTAATCAAAGCTTTTTATCCTTCAATTTTCACAGCCAATCAATAGACGAACCTCGACTATTCCAATAACTTTCGGTTCTTGAAACGGATTTCTTTGAGCGCTATAACAGCGAAAGGAAGATTGGGCTCCGCAATAGATCACTGTAGCATCCGCACCATTCTTCAATCCCTAAAAAAGACGCTAATTTGCTCTTTCCAAGTTCTGACATTTATCTAATCGACAATTTTCAGATATTTCAATAATGCACTTTGTTTTCAATATGGCTGTACGATTGTGCCACAAGAGCATAAACAAAATTGTGTTTCTCGTAGAATATCTTTCGGTGAACAAACCTTTTCTTGCAAATTTCCAGTGATCATTCGATAGCTCAAATCTTGTAAATTCCGATAGTGCTCTTAATTTATGAAAAAAAACTTTTGATTGCTCTGTAGAAGCCAGAAGAATGTTCAGTTTCACGCAGTGTGACGTTGGCTTCAAGCCACCACGCTTTGAAGATACGTGGATAAGGTTCCGCTACATTGACTTTAACAAGAAGGGTAACTCTCACGACATAGGCAATTATCGCCCAGTCTGCTTCTGTTCGTTGTCTGTAATCTCTTCACTTAAGTCATCCTAAACAGGATTGACAGAACACTGCACGAAGGACGCCATGAGAAAGAGGCCGAGTGGAAAAGTTGTATCTAAATACTGCAGTCCCTATTTCAATAATTCAGAGTTTTTATTCAAGATGGCCGCTGAAATGGTTACAATCTGATGTCTGTGGCTCTGAACACGGTTCTCTATTGTCCATACAGCATGTTTTGGGTTGAAATTCTGAAATAGCAATTGATTGCTCTCATTTGAAGCCATCGAAATAGGATAGAGAATAATTCTCATAAAGCTTTCAGATTTTACTCAAAAAGTATGTCAGACAGTCTGTGAGTTTATATTGGGCGTTTTCGAGGTTGTTAAGTTAGTGGCTTACGTACGTTTCGACGGTATAGTCCGCCTTTTTTTTTGTGTGAGTAGAATTTTCTTCTCCATCTCGAAAAACTATCTTTCTCGCTTCACATTGACACATGGTGGCCTATTCTACACACCTATGTACTTTTGGCGCATGTGCAGCCTCTTATGAATAATGAAAAGTGCTAGTTTACCAGACATTATACTGTTCTTGGCATTTAGTCAAATGAGTAAACTGTACAAAAAAATACGATATCAATTTTGGCGTTTTGATATCTTCCCTAATAGACAGCCCTCAAAAGTCATCATGCTGGATGATAATTGAAAGGAAAAAAAGAATAGTTATAAATGATGATACGTACTGATCTACACCGTTCGTTTCGTGTTTTCTTAAGACTGCGCTCCAATCTCATGTATCTGCTAATTATTTTTTTGAGCCATACATGCAGGTGGCGGTTGCACAACGTACAATGACATTGTGCTATCACCATTTTTCTCAGTCGATGGATTACGGCTGGTATATACAGATTGATCTATTCCATCGAGTGTTTTTTAACCTCGCTGTATAAATTCATATAACGTGGTAGAATGCTTGCAGCCTTACAGAGGCCTATGACCCCTGACGTATCAATCTCGATAAGACTTTAAACACTCTGACATATTATATTGAATGTTTTTAACGAGGTTAAAAAACAGTCGATGAGATGGATTAATTTGTAACTTTGGCATAGTTTGAATAAATGAGTAGCTTCTTCTGTTAAGCCACTTCGAGGTTTTGGTGATATTATTTATTAAATAATAGCGAAGCAATAGAACAATACAGTTAGTTGTGCAGCATGAATCTTACAATAATCGTGGTGGCTAACGTTTCGGTGGGTTGCCTTCTTCAGAGCCTGGGATAGATCAAATCGATTCACTATTCACTAAGGTAAAGCAGAGTAAAGTATAACCCCAGCAGAGTTATGAAGGTTTTGGCTTAGTGGATTGTGGGTCAATTTGATCTTTCCAGTCTCTGAAGAACGCAACCTGCTGAAACGTCAGCCACCAGGATTATAGTAATATTCCTGCTGCACTGCTAACTATATTGTTGTACTTCTCTAATATTCAATAAATAATATCACTAACATCTCGGAACAGTTTAACAAAAGAAACTACTCATATATTAACACTTTTGTTTTAAGATTGTGGCTTGTACCAATGGCTGCAATTCGACTCTTGCGTAGAATAGCTATTTGACTGCAAGTATCTTAGGTTCGTCTATGTTGTGGGAAGAAGCAGTGCGGATTCTAAACAGTAACGCAGCATCGACAGCACATTCCATAGCTTAGTACGGCCTTAACTAGGAGAAGGATTATAGCATCAAATAAACAAAACTCGAAACTGCCTCATTCACCGTGTTTAGTTCATAAAGTAACCTCTTAAGGTTGAAAAACAGGGTTTCCAGCGTTGTGAATATTTGATTAAGATTTTTTCCCTGTTTCAAAAAAAACTCTAGGTTGACTGTACTATTCTATTACTACATACTCTCTATGAGCGCATGTGGCGCAGCGGTTAGATGTGCCCTGAGTCGCACACGAGGTCAACGGTTCGATCTCACGCTCGCAGCTCACCAAGCCATCCATCCCTCCGGGGTCGGTAAATTGGTACCAGACAGGTCTCAGACTTGTCTGGGAGGATAAGCAGCACTGACTCGGTTCAGCGTGCGGCCACCGCGAGTCATTGTAAAGGCCAGATATGCATTCAATCACCTCAAACGAAGCTGAAAATTGAAGTTGAATACATTGCGCATCCCTCAGGGATTGATCAACGCCGAGTGCTTTGTCCTTTTATCCTTTTGCATGTTCTCTAATCGCCCATACTCTTTTTGTGTATAAATAGCTCAGACGAACGAACAAAACTCTGAATGTGAAACGTAACTATTTTTTCGTCGTAAACCTTAGAATAAAGACTTTCTCAAAACCTAACTGAGCTTCGAAATCATTGAGATTTTTGCTACCAAATAAGTACTACTTCAATTCAATGAGAAGGTATCCACTTAACGGACAAGTAAAGCACCCTAAGTTTAAAACACAATTTCATATATGCTGCTACAACGTACTAGGAGTACCTTCTCAATTAAGCAGAGTGCTAAAATTGTCAAGAGTCATGCTTTGAACTAATACTAATAATTTAGTGAAATAGTTTTGCCCTTCGAAAAGGCCTGTGAAAATTTGAGGATCGGAACGATCATGTCGCCCGGAAAGAGCTAAATAATTAACGATTTCTACAGTTTAGGATAAATACCAGCCGTTGGTTTATTAAGAATAATAATCTGCGTTGATGAAAGTAGAGCGGTAGCTGTTCTGATTCCGCCACTGATTTTTCTTAACGATGTCCGCCATTGAAATGTCAATAGCAAGAGATTTTCACTTCTGAAAGTCTCGACGTCAACCAATAGAGCCTCAACCAAACAGAGCGCCGCAAGAAAATCAAGATTTATTCATTTATCAGAAGTCACACCTTTAGTACCTTACCTTTAGTTTGAAGGCTGAACAGGAACTTTCCATAAAAGTATTGGTAGTCATTCAAAAGCCTCTCTGGATAGCGTGGTACACTACTGCTTTTGGAAAAAGCCTTTTTTGATGTTGTTACAGAAGAAGCCTATGTGTTTCACGCATTTTCTCGCAAGAAGGAGCTCTTTCATCAGACTATTAACAATCATTCGATAACGTAAAATTCATGGATTCCAACGTTCTGCTGATTTTTTGGAAAGAGCGTTTCTCTGCAGTGTAGCAGGAAAAATATCGATCGGCTTGTTTGTTTGCAGGCAAAATCACGGTCATCGGGTCTACTGGCCGCAGATTCAATGCGGCGGACGCCCACTATCGACCAATTGAAGCTTCGCAGAAGTGCAATCTTTGTCATTCGGTTAGGAATCTCCCTCCGCTTCAGAACGAATTCCATATCAAACGTATGACTCTAATATTGAATGACTCTCTTCATAAGTTCACATGCTCTTCGTCCTTCTTGCGAAGTAATAGTTGAACTGCGCAGCCAATCTAAAACATAATTTTTTCTGAATTTTACAAAGTTATGAAAGGTCTTGATGATCAAACGAAATTCGTTTATTTACCGCCTTCAGCGGTGGCATGATGTTACAATAAATCCACTGATGTAGAGTGATGTGCTAAAAGTTTTGCGTCAGGTGGGATTCGACCCCAATTTTCACCATATCCGGGGATCCGTAGAGAGTCTTTTGAAAAAACCGACCGCATATGCTTTATCCGGAGATTTAAGCTCTCGAATAATTACTATCACCCCTATAAAAAGTTCTTGTCCAGCGAATGAGATAGATTTTCCATTTGTCGCCTTCTAACGGACAATAACCTATTTTCATAACATCTATTCACTCCACTTGGACATTTGATTATTTGGCGAAGTTTAATGTATTAAGTCGTTCCATAAGTTTTGGCAACAGGACAATAATCACCAAATTTATCAATTCGAAGTAATAAAAATCGCATTATTTTGAAGCGTTCAACTGTGCATTTTTTTACAAACATTTTGATATAAACTTAGCCTACACTCATTCGA
>JAHQIW010002807.1:0-32635 GCA_019055375.1 Parelaphostrongylus tenuis | reverse complement strand
CTTACTCTGCATTTACAACTCATATTATTGTTATAGTCGACTACTTCTTAGTCTATTCTACTGTCGTATATTACTTCTATTCCCGACACTATTGATATAACTATATACTTTCATCATAATATAACTCGTATATTTCATGTAATTATGACTTCTCATATTCAGCATAATTCTATCAATGACGCTACAGCTCGCTAAAAGTTTTTTTTCATAAGGCAGGCACAGCTTTAAAATTCTTGAGATTTATGCTAAATATTGGTTACTGAAAGGTGATGGCTTGATGTCAATGTCGCGAAATTCATGCATATACCAGTGCAAGATATGCATGCCGCATGTGAAAAAATTATAATTGCAGTGGTACAGTGCAATGAAAAGTTTTTTGAAAGCAAAAACACTAATTCCCTTTATGCTATCGAATAGTTGCTGAATTTCAAGAAGAAAAGCTTTGCACACCGAAATATGCTTGAAGGTGGAATGAAATAATTTCTTTATTGTTACAGCCTAATATTAAGACCAGGCAAAAAACAAGGTACACCTTTCAAATTGTCGAAGTTTAAGCTATCGCGTGATTACTAAATTATGAAATTAGAGACAATACCCTTTTTTCAATATAGGTGTTGATAGGAGGACTATCGTGTTTTCGCAATGATGACGCGCGATCTTCCTAGACTTAGTCCACCTACATACAACATTTACTTCCACACAGACCTCTGATAGAGGTCTACAGTTTTGGCAGATTTACTTTCAAACTACATTCTCGAAGTTCAAGCAATACAAATGCACAATAAGGGTTGAAAGTTTGCTTAATACTCTACAAGGATGTGGCATTACAGCTGAAAAATAGAGGATTACGAAAAAGTTTGTTTTCTATATCAAAAACCCTTTATAGAGGTCCACTCGTAATATCCTATTCTTTATCTAGCGATAAGATACCTCTCTTTTATATAATTTACATATAAATATCAATAAACCACCTATGACATATAAGCGGTGGTTGTTGGAAGGGTAGGCCTAAAAAACTTGATGAGGATGATTGACATTCAGTGAATTTTCGAGGCTCTGACCAATTTAAGACCGCTATATGGCCGTCCGTGTACATCACAGTAATGCGCAGTATACCCTGATGGTGCAGAAGGGGATTGCATCAGTTCAATAGAAGGAATGCCTCGTTATCAAACGTGACATGGAATAGGATGTAAACCGATATTGTGATGTGGGAGTAGTGCAGTAACAGTTTTCATGATGTCTTCAGTAGCACTTTAACAACTAAATGGAGGATTTACAAAATAACAGCGAATATGTTGGAAACTTGTTTTGCACTTGAAACGACCAGGATCTAAGTGTGGTAGTTTTTTCTGTTGTAGCAACAGAGGCGTTTTGTTGAGTGGTTGTGAGTGGGCTAATCTTTACAAGCTCTGATGAAGATTGAACCGTTGAAAAGATATCGAAGAAGTCGTATCATGATAATCTCGTCGTTGGTTAGCGAGAAAAAGTCTGTAAATTTTTTTTCAAAGCCAAGTTCCACCAAATTTGCGAGGGCAGGTAAATGTATTTGTGATACTCCTACTGGATTCGAAATTCAGTATATCTATTAGCATCCAAATCTTGAAACAGTCCCTGCAAAGTGTATGTGTATTTGATGATGGCATGTAAATGAGTTTCTTTATAAATTGTCCACTTTTATCAGACTCGCATCAATACATACCTCCTGATGTATCTTGAGATACATATGATAGGACGAATACTTCGAGAAACCAGTTCAGAAACTTTTTCCGCACATCGAGCATAATCACTAACTTTTATCGCACGAGATTTGTATGTTATTGTTCACGATACTTCTCACGTGGATTTATTGTTGTCAGATCGATTTTTTTTTTTTGCTTTCAGATGTTTCAGACATCACTGGAAATTAGCTTGAGCTAGTTGTAATATTTGATTTGGAAATAGTGATGCGATAATCTGATAACATATTGTGAGCCTTTGATGAGCTCGCGACATCTGTGCTAGGCACACGTACCGCCGTCTCATAGCATGCCTCACCAGCAGCACGTGTCCTTCCCGTTTAGTCAATCCTCTAAATATAATGGAACCGACGCTGAGCATGTTACACTGCATGTAGAGTCGAAAGATCACTTTCCAGACCTCATGAAAGCCTCAGAACGTATAATCAGATTTCATTGCCTCAAGCGAGGTCTCAAAAACATTCGATAAGAAAAGTGACGGCATATATTAAGTGCTTTTCTCTGCAACCTTTTTCTTCATTCTTCCAATTGTCCCTAGTTTTCAGTGATATTCGCAAAAGAATACTTGCCATAATTCCATAATTTTCTCCAATGGAAATAGTGACATATTCAATCAATCCCGACGACCGCCGATGTGTTATTGTGATATGGGCGTAAAGGAGGCATCTTGACATATGACGTTTCAATAGTTTATAACGACAGCCAGCAGTTCTGTCAATTTGCATTGTCACATATACATTTATCAAAAATAGCACAAACCATGCTCTACAACTATGCAAATTCTTGACCCTTTCTGTTCATAACCTGTCCGATTTTTTTCGGTAGGTTCTGCTGTGGTGAACGTCTACATCTCTTTCGTCTAATATTGTATATAGTAACTAATCCCGAATAGTTACTATTTCTTTGTTGCTAGTGCTTCTTCTATCTTTCCACAAAAGTCTTGACTCCTAACGTCGACTGATTATAAAAAGTCTAAATTCTTTCTATTTCGACTGCAATTTGCAGTGGTATGATGTTATAGTATACCCAATATGTCGAGTGCTGTGCAAGAACGAGCGTCGGTAGTGCAACGGTTAGCATACGCTTCTGGAAAGAGTGAGACCTGGGTTCGAATCCCTGCTGACGCAAACGTTTTTTGCACAGCACTCCACATATTGATTATAAAAAGTTGCTCCGAATTCTGGACGAAGTGGCATCGGCAATGCATTGTGCAGTATTTTTTGACGGGCAGTTTATCGCTTTATATTTGATTCAACATGTTCAGCCAAATAGTCTTGAAGGAATGAGTATATTACTATATTAAGTTATATTATACTATTATATAATGAGTTTACACCAGAAGAAAATAGAGAAAACTGATTTCCATTGTTGAACGCTCAAATTCAACTTTCTAAAAGTGGTCACATAACAAAATGGTATTACAAACCAAGTTATAAAACATATCAGCGCACTACCTCTCTTCCCATCCTTACACACGAAAAGACCCATCGGCGGCAAATTTTTCTAGGGGTAGGGAGGAGAGAGAGGAGTCACTCCGCTTGGCGCGACAGGCAGCCAATCTAAGTGGCTACGAAAGAGCAGTACTGACGTTAGGTCAATAAAGAGAGAGAGGTCCCATAACATAGGTAACAGAAACAAAGTCGTTGCAAACCCAGACGGGAAGATGTCGTTAAACTACCCATTATAACATATGAAGTAAGGACCACTATCAAAAGGTGTCTATGAAACAGGTAAGAGTCACACATATCTCGCTCGGAACTGCTTGTACGATCGTCTATGCAGAACAGACGATTGCGCATTATGCCCTTATAGCGGAGAGGAAGATTGCATAAGTTCGGATACATTATACCAGATCTCTTGCACGAAATTTTATGAAGAGTATACTCGCGAAGAGTTACCATGGATGGTTTGGGTCGTCATGATAAACTCGGATAGCCTCTCATACTGTTCATTCCATTCTAGTCCGTGGGTCCCTATGTGACGTTCTTCAGACGTTCTTCTAGGTCCAATTTTTGCGTTAAAATCTCCGACAATGACCTTGAAGAATGTATGATCTTCTCTGAAGAATTTTTCGAGGTCCATATAGAACGCTTCGACTTCGTCTATTACAATTAAACCATCTTCGCTTTGCTGACGATATCGTTCTCATAACACCAAACATCAGCCAAGCGGAACGAATGTTGACTGATTTCGATAACGCCTGTTGAAAGATCGGTCTTCAACTGAATCTAACGAAAACAATGTTCATGAGGAACGGATGGGTTTCTAATGCCCCATTCACGCTCAACGGAACGACAATTTCCGAATGCTCCAGTTACACCTATCTAGGTCGTGAAATCAACATGATGAACGACCTAGCCCCAGAGTTGAGCAGGAGGAAACGAGCGGCTTGGGGAACGTTTAAGAGCATCGAAGATGTAGTGAAGAGGACAAAGAACATCCGACTCCGTGCCCACCTTTTCGACTCGACAGTTATCCCTGCCCTAACGTATGCAGCAGAAACCTGGTCGCTACGTAAGCAGGATGAAAGATCACTTGCCGTTATCGAACGCGCAGTCGAAAGGTCGATGCTAGGAGTATCTCGTATTTCGCAAATGAGACAAAGGATCCGAACTTCCGACCTACGTCAACGATCGAAAATCAGAGACGCCGTTCTATACGCCAGGATATCAAAAATAAGGTGGGCCGGACACGTGATGCGCTTCAACGACAACCGATGGACGAGAGCCGTTACCGACTGGATTCCTCGGAACGTCAAGCGCTCTAAAGGAAGACCACTGACCCGTTGGTCCGATTTCTTCACGAAAGCGATGGAAGAAAGATATGATGCTCAGCGAATTCCTAGAGCAAGGAGGACCCACCGGGCTACTCTTGCACGCGATAGGGAAAAATGGAAGAGTTGCTGGTACCCGCTCGAGTCACTCGACGATCAACGGGACGACAGGTGATACAGGTGATACTCGCGAAAGAGGAAGACCACTTTGGGCCACTTTGGGTTTTCACTAAAGAACGCCTGACGGAAAAGCCAACAGTCAAACAAAGTCTTTCGATGCTCATAGCATATAAAACACAACAATGTGGACTTTAATAGGTATTAAGAATCCGGGACAACATTCAAAGATCTTGGCGTAAAGAACCCTCAAGAACTTCTGGATAAAGCGCAAAAGTCCAGAAATGACTAAAAAGGTAAGATGCCTGAACATATCAAATGATTCAGAGAATTACATCAGCTCCATTCTCTAGTCTGAATAAAGTTCTTTTCTCATTGTGTATGACACAAGACCGGTGATCTGTTCCATATGAGTATCAAAAACGTGAAGTTCATCATGCTTGTTTCAAACTCCATCGGTTATTCTAAATTCATAGGAATATTTGAGGAAGTTTTCCATGAGAAACTCCCACGGTAACGCTAGGGTCGAATCTTGATTTAATGATGACGATGGACAAAATTGAACTTTGACTTTGATACGCTATTGCTGAAAGCGACCCCATGTCGATGAGTGATACTCCGAAGGAGATCTGTGGTGCCTAAATTTTTCTGCATGACAACATCATCAAAATACGACTCACGATCCATGAGAATTGAGTGGTGAGCCAAGTCATGGACTCTTATTAATTCGGTTGAGCTGACAGCTTATAAACCCTGTTGAGTTTGCAGCGAAATCGCATACCTGACCAAACCTGTTGAAGAGGTAGATGGCTGATAGCTAACATAGAGATGTTGAAGGATGAGTGGTGACGTAAATGTGTTTCGGTTGTGTAGTGGTAGAGCACGCGTTTCTGGATAGGATGAAACGCGGTTTCGATTCCCGCCTGAGGCCGAGTTTTTTGCTCAAAACGCAATTCGTTTAGAAATATATGAATGACCATAACTCTGCAAAAAATGTAGTAGAATATTAGAAATCTCGACTATAAGTTACGTACTGTTTTGAACGAGGCTTCGAACAAACAGTCGAATACAAAAATGTTATCCAAACTAATTTCGTCAAGAGATAATATTTGGGAAATCTAAAAAAAGTTCACAGAAATCTCTCCAGTAATATTCAATCTTTTTGTAACAAGACACCGTTCTCAGCGTAAAGACTTTACTATATCATATAAAAAAGATGTTGAAAAGTTGGAAAATGACCATCCATTGTAAAATATCGTCTTTCTTGACTAGATCGTACCATGATCTTTTTAACCTATCAAACTTAGTAAAATAATTGAAAGAAGCGGAAGTTACATAACAGCTGCAGTATGTTCCCTTTCACAATGATGTGGTTTTCTTTTCAGAACATTAGGAGATTTTTTTGGATGGACTTTCTTTTTTTTTACCAAACAAACCCTCTTTTGTAGTATTCCATTATTCAATCACTGTAAGGTTTCCTAAAGACCTAAACTTATTAAATGATTTACAATGTTTCTATCTACCCATCGTAGAAGCAGCGCGTGGCACTGCCTAAGAACAGGCGTAGTGGTTTGTAAAACGATCAATTAAATGAAGCTATTCCGCGATAATGCACGCTGCATCTCAACAAGGTCGGTGCAGAAGTGCTGGCGGTTTATGCATTATTGAAATTTGCCGTCTGGTATTGTATTTTGGCTTAATCCTCTCAGTAGTTTAACATACCTTTTTTTTCGAGGTTTTCTGAAGGCCACAGCTCAAACTTCAATATGCCAGATAATCATTTGAACCACACATGTCATGTGGTCTGTTAAATGGGCTGACTTGTAGAGCCGGATAAACGAGCTTCGACCTTGACAGTCTCGTTAGTCGGGCAGTTAGCCCTCGTCTTTAGCCAATCCTTTCGGGGGGTTCAATGCTTTATATTCAGAGTAGGCGACGACGAACATTTCTTCATGTCCGGTGAAATTATCACAGAACACACAGTGTTTTATATACGATTGCTCTTGGCTGATATCATTATTATATCATATCCTCTTACCGCCCGGTAGTGTAATTCAGATGTTGAGTTTATGTCTGTCGCCTATCCACTAAATTGTTGCTAAATCTCCTGCAGACTTAGGAGTTTATGAAAGCTAGGCTTTTGAAATCTTCTTCGTTCTACATTAGAAAGAGTGCAATTGAGTCTACAAGGTGGAAACTTATCTCAACAATTTATAACAATCCTTTGGCTAGCATTTGGACAATGTTGGATTTTTCAGAGCTGACTGATCTAGTTGGTAGTCCACAAATAATCGTCCTCGAACAACAAGCCTTCGTAGTGATGATTTTCTCAAAAGCACACCGCATATGAACTAACACCATACGATGGTCCCTCCTTGTATAAAGCGACTGTCTCTTCAGCCCGAAATTGTAGTGCTATAGAATATATCATACTGAAGTCAGGAATTTTCGATGCCGATATTTGGTATGAAGCAATAGTCACCGTGATAAAAGGATAACAACAAGTGTGGGATACATAACTCATGTTGTGGTCTACTCAAGATGCATGGACACGGTACACATACAATGATCCACATGCGAAATTGAAGGGAGCTGGGCTGTCGTTTAGAGTCATTCCAGCTACAACCTTGTCTCAGGTGGGTTCATCCCTAATCGTACTCCCTAAATCAACCCTGTTGACGAGTGATTGCCGATAGCCACCGAGTCGGTGGGGCACGGTAAGAGGAAAGAAGAGTATTAGTCCTAATAATGCATAAGATACTGATGAGTTTTAAACTCGAAGATTTCTCAGGTATACGTGGTTTGATCTTACACCTTATCTTTTCATTGAGATAATAAAGTTTGCTTCTTCCGTTCAATCTTTACAAAGGTGTTTGAATATTCCGCAAGTTCTTTGATAATTCATCTTTTTTGAATGACATAAAGTGACTGACGTGAAGATTTCTGTTGCCATCTAAGGAATCTAGAACTCGACACACTAGAGAATGCAAATTCACAGCGGTCGCCGTGCTCCATTGCGCGCGTGGTGCTTCGGCTGTGAGCAGCCCATAGTAACGAGTAATGATTGCTTCCGTCTATCCGCAAAGTTGCTGGCTCGATTCCCTAACACGGCGCTTCACTGTTGTATTTTTTATGTAAAGTAAAATAGAATTGTCTTGTGAAACGAAATTATCATTGTCAAAAATGCTTAGTTATCCAACATAATATTCTTACAAATTGGAGATTTTTGAATAAACGGTGATGAAAATGATAATAATAAATTGATCGGCTTGAAACACGCTATTAGTATATGAGATGTGGTGTGATTTAGCGTGTCAGTGATTCGTGCATATTGTGCTGGAAATAGAAGGATAACGCGAAAACTACAGTAAAACTTAGTGGTAGGAGATCGAACCACTGACCTTCTTCACAAAAGACAACTGCACGAGGCACTCGCCACTGCGCGCTGCTCGCCGCCAAGCTGCCACGCGAGCAGTGGAGCAGGAATAGCTCTCTGGGCCTGAGGTTCCCAATGTGTATAGGTGAATTTGTAAATCTTACGAGAGAGCGTTTTTGAAGGGTAAGCAAGCCGTGTCTTCTGATAGCTGTCAAAAAGGGTAACCATAAAGTCGAAACTATATCAATGCTTCAGATTTGCTTGTATATTAACTTTTGTGACTATTTTTCACTCAAAAATTGCTATAACTTTCTCGGAGTGTAATATTGCTTTGTTCTAAAGATTACGTTACCGAATTGATTTTCAGCCTCCTCTATATGTCTGTGATATAATACGACTAAAAAAATGAGCAAATTGTTCCGTTTTGTTCCAGAGATCTTACTAAAGATTTCACGCGGGAGCCGTACGGTGACAATATCGCACCCGAGCGTCCCGTATACAGCGCAGCAGATTTCGAATGTTTGTATGATAGCTCTGATGAATATGTGATCACGAGGTTAAGTATTGCAAATATATGTTATCTTTTCATTGACATGTAACAACGACACGACATGGCATAATGACGCGAACACAAATCGAAAATAACTATACTGTAAACTTTTATGGCGTCCGCTTGCTTACAGTTACACAATTTTATATATAACTATGAACTTTCATAAGGTGTCCTGTTGTTACCAATCGAATTTCACAATTGGATTTACGATTACAATGCTAATTGAGGTCTATACTTGTTAGATAAAGCGCAATTTGCTTTTTATGAGCTTTCAAACATTTGAGATGCCGAATATCGTTTGATCTCTGCCTGAATAATCAATATGTCAGTCTACCGATGAGCCTCTTCTAGGTCACCGAATTTTCATAATGAATAGCAATTTGGCCCTCGCATTCCAAGAAATAATCGTCTTAGACACTTGTTCTCTACTGTTGATGGTACTATGGTAACATGATAAGATTTGTAAAAATAAAAGTTGGCTATGAGATATATTGAAGTTGTGAGATATAAGGAGATGTCACATTTATGAGATCTGAGCGAGGTCTCAAAAACAATGCCAAACAAGATATTCGATGAAGCTTTCACAATGAAAGTAAAAATCTCTAGGACATGTGGACGTGTTGATGTAGAGTAATGTGCACAACTTTCGTGTAAGGTGGGACTCGAACTCACATTTCACTCTATTCGGGAGCGCGTGCTCTAACCCGTTTGCACTGCTATTGCCTAATTGCATACCACTCCTTCTATCCTACAACGCATTTACCTGTCAGCCGCCAACCACCGCCAGAAACTATTAAATAGGAAGAATTTCATTTGATCATCAATGCCGAATGCCTGTCGACGTGAATGGGTCCAAAGTCGATACCGACTACCCGGGCTGGGCCATGACGGTTGGCGGCCGACAGATAGATGCTTTGTAGGGTAAAAGGATTATGAGCATCAGTGATGTAATCGGGTTAGAACACGCGCTACTGGATGGAGTGAGATGTGGGTTCGAGTCCTGCCTGACGCGAAAGTTTTGCGCATCATTCTACATTAAAGGATGTATTTGAAAATTCATACCAGCGCTAGAAGTGGTTAACTAAAAAAATATCGACTGGACGTTCCTTCCCTAAAAATGCGCTTATAGAACTACCTCCACCAATAATCCATTTTTCATTACGCCAACGTTTTCTTGGTCAATTTCCTTAAAAATAACAGAAAAGTCGCCGTGAGCTTAAACAACTCTCTTAGAAAACAGGATATTCTCATCTCTTCCTTATCAGAGCATAGTGTGGACTTTTCCTAGAAATGAGCTAAGCACTAAAATCTCCATCTCTCAAGCTTTCCAATGACTACTGAATGTCTAGTTTAAAAATTTCTTTCCAAAAAAAAGCTAAGGAAGCACGGGTGCATTCCCATAAATGCAACTTCTTTCCACACAATCCGTAATAAATTGTAAAGATTCTCATGACACATAGGCGTTTATCAAATCGAAAATACGTTTAAGAAAATTGCTTCACTTGCATTCTATCTCTTTATGGCGACAGAATTTCCTTATAATCAGAATTTCACTATGTGATGCAAAAATAGTTGCAGAGTTGAAAAAAGTGCACTACGAAAGCAAAACATTGTTGCGTTTAGGGTGTTTTGTTAAGACCACAGCTCAAGTTTCAATATGTCAAATAATCATTTCTGAGCCACGCATGTCATGTGGTCTGTTAAAGATGGGCTGACTTATAGAGGCCGATACACGTATTTCGACTTTGCAGTCTCTTCAGTCTGGCAATTACCCTTTCTCGACTGCAAGGTCGAAACAAGTGTATCGGGCTCTATGAGTCAACCCTTTTAACGGACCAGATGACATGCGTGGCTCAAGAATGATCATTTGGCATATTGAATTTTGAGCTGTGGTCTCAAGGAAACACTCGAAACGAAAGATATGATATATTGAACATACTAATCAGGAGCAATAGAGTGTGCAGCACTCTATGTTCGGTGAGAATTTCACTGGATATAGAGTGTGAAAAACGCTCGTCTTCGCTAACTCTTAGTATGAGTACTGGAGCACCCACACAGGATTGGCAAAAGACGAGAAAGGGTAACTGCTCAGCTGACGAGACTGCAAGGTCCAAACACGTGTAGCGGCTCAGCCTTTTTCAACAAAACATTGTTTTTTTCATTGAAAATTGCACTATGTAGGCCGTTTCAAAAACCAGTCTAGTATAGTATCAGCATTTTTCAACTATCAAATATCTACAAGGACACCGGCTTAAAACGAAGAAAAAATGTTATATATCAGCTCAAAGTCTATTCCCTTTCACATCTACGTGGTTTTCTTGTTGAGGCACACGGATACTATGACATGAGGTTCTTTTCACTATAAACATCTTTATAGGAGCCTTTCCAATGATATTTCTTTTTTCATGGCCATAATCTCTCCTCGATACTTCGATTTACTAAATAAATCTGCTTACTTGTAATTCGACCATGCGCTAATACAAATTCGCTTGGAGGCGAGACGCCGCCATTACAGTAGCTGCTAGATGAATAGGACGAGACGTCGCGCAGTGTACTACGTTTCGTATCACGTGATCACCAAAGAGCTAGGAACTCTTCTTTACTTGCTAGCCATGGACCGGAATGATCATCCTTTACAGGCGACACCTCTTTCGCCCGTCGCAGTGAATTCTTTTGATTTATAAAGAAAAATCGGCCACGAAGCCGTTAATTTCGCATTAGCTTCCATAAATATGTATTATTTTGAGTTGATTAAAAGAAAAAGTTAACGATACGTCGAAAGAAAGAGAGCATGTAGAAAACTCGGTAAGGATGTGTCGCCCGAACTAATAAACAACTTCAATTGTCTTGAAAATCATGAAAATCTCGTCTGATAATGTCTCATGGAATTCGTAGAAAACTAAAATTCAAGATTTTTGCAAAATTTTTGACCGTTTAAGGGCTTTAAATGGCCTCGCTGCGGGAGCGCGATATGGTTAGTGACTCGGTCTACTAGAAGTGAGCAGAGTAAAAAGACGACTTTGTTTAACATTTCTACCAAAGAATCATTCCCTCTTCTGGGGCAGCTTATATCGACAAATGTTATGTAGCAGAACGGTTAGTGAGCAATTATTTGATATGTTGAAATTTAGGCTTTAACACAAAGCGTACAGCATACACTATTTCAGCGCACTTGGTTGAACCCGAAATTGCGGCTTCTAGATGTGAGCGCGATGTGATAGATCTCTTGGCGCACATCGATTTATATTGATTAAAGTAAAAGCCGATGGAATCAATCCTTCACTCTATGAAATCTTTCCTATTCCATTGAATAGAATTCTCACTTTTTCACCACTATATTGTTCCCTCACTTCTTTTTGTCAGTGCTTTCACTTCAATTACGGAGAGAAGTGACCAAGCAAGTTTATGGCAGGAGGGCCCGATGACGTTTCCCAGTAAATCTTGTACGCGCTTGCGGCGACGGAGCACGAATTGGGTTTTCGAGAAAGTGAATTTTATTTCCGCTTTTCGATAAATTTGAGCCTAAACAATTCAATGTGGAAAAGCTGTTCTGTAAAAATACTCACATGTTCTCTTTCTGATACCTGAACAAAGTTTTCCGCGTGAATCTCTGAAGTCCCAGTTTTTCCAATTGTCTCAAAAATTCGAAAATTATCGCCGTTGGTCGTAAATATAATAATGAGCACTTTGCATCAAACATATACTAACTGCTGTAACTGCCTGTTATTAACACGGAAATATTGCTTTCACAAGGGAATGGCAATCGATCCACAGTGAAATTATACTCACCCTTTGCTGACGATGAGGGTCATTTTGGCAATCAAATTTCAGAGCTTTTTCTGTTGATCAAGGAATTTTATCAAGATTTCAAGGAATTAATCAAAAGCTTAAATCCGTGGATTTGAATTTTACTTGGTTTCAAGAATGCCTTTGTAGCATACTGCAGCAGCATAAATGATATATTTTTCACACTTTGTTGGTCTACAAACATTTTGTTACACTACTCGACGATATCTACTCTAAGATTAAGCTGTTGTGAGGATAAATTCGTTTGCTACTCATGCACGATTGGCGCTTAGGAGGAAATGCTGCTGAAGTGGCGCACAAGATTGATAGAGCTTGGGGTGATGATACGATTGAACAAAGAGCGATTATGAAGTGGATCGAGAGGATCAAAGCAGGAGAGAACAGTCTGGAGGATTACTCGAGCTCGTGTTGTCCAAGAAGCTCCATTAATCTTGCGCGCCGCTTTACTAGCATTTTCCGCTATGCTCATTCGTGCGTGAGTAGCCGGCTAATTCGTTCCCACAACAGCTTCATCTCAAAGTGAGTGTAGGCTAAATGTATATCAAAGTGTCTATTGAAAAATGCACAGTTGAATGATTTCAAAATAACGCAATTTATATTACTTCAAATTAATAGATTTGGTGTTTATTGTCCCATTGCCAAAACTTATGGAACGACCTAATACATTAGACTTCGCAGAATATTCAAGTGTGCAAGTGGAGTGAATAGATGGTATGAAAATAGGTTATTGTCCGTTATAAGGAGACAAATGGCAAACCTACCTCATTCGCTGGACAAAAACTTTTTATATATGGTGAAATTTGGGATCGGATTCCACCTAACGCAAAAATGTTAGTACATCACTCTACATTAGTGGATATATTGTAACATCATACCACCGCTGGAGGCGTTCGAGTAAAACGAATTCCGTTTAATCATTAAGACCCTTTTATAACGCTGTAAAATTCAAATTGAAATCACGTTTCAGATCGGCTGCGCAGTTCAACTTCAACTATCACTTTGCTGAAAGGACAAAAATCATATGAACTTATAAAGAGAGTCATCCAATCAGAGTCATGCTTTTAATATGGTGTTCGTTTCGAAGCGGAAAAAAATTCCTTACCGAATGACAAACTTTCCACTTCTCCGAAGCTTCAGTCGGTCGATAATGGACTTCGCCGCATTGAATCTGCGCCCAGCAGACCCGATGACCGTGATTTTGCCTGGAAACAAACAAGCCAAATGTGTAAAACTCGATCTTTTTCCTGCTAAACTGCAGAGAAACGCTCTTCTCAGAAAATTACCGCACAGCGTTTAAATCCATGAATTCTACGCTATCGAATGATTATTAATAGTCTGACAAAAAAGCTCCGTCCTGCGAGAAAAATTCATGTGAAATACATAGGTTTTCCTTCTGTAACAACATCACATAAGGCTTTTACAAAAAGCGGTCACGTACCACGCTGTCCAGAGAGGCTTTCGAATGACTATCAATACTCTTATGGAAAGTTACTGTCCAGCCAATGCGATCGGTTTTCGTTTGCCGCCTTGTAATGGATAAGCACCGGAGAATATTTCATTTACTAGGTATTTATGTTAGTGAGGCGGGGTTTTTAAACTCATTTGTTCCACACGAACCGTTTCTGTCAGCATGCAGATACATCGTTTTGAAACCAATCTGTGAAACTTTTCACTTTTTTTTGAGCACTCAATTCAAGTTGTGTACTGACGAATACAACGATAGTTTGGCACGTTGAAACTGATTTCTGATATCTCGTCATTATTATTTGAGCCAGCATATCATGTGGTCTGCCAAATGGACAGACTTATAAAGCCCGATACACGCGTTTTCTACCTTGATTGGGGAGGGGGCGGGACGACATCAATCGGGCGGTACCCTTCGTCTTTAGTCAATCCTCTCCGCCCGACTAATGAGACCGTTAAGGCCGAAACACGTGTTTCGGGCTTCATAAGCCAGCCCATTTAACAAACCACATGACATGTTGGCTTGAATAATAATGACGAGACATGTTGAAATTCGAGCGTGGTCTTAAGAAAACACTTAGAACTGAAGCTATGATTTCTGATAAATAAATCAATACTGATTTCCTTGCGACGCTCTGTTTGGATGAGGCTCTATAAGTTCACGTCGAGACTTTCAATAGTGGAAATCCTTTGCTCATAACATTCCATTGGTGGATATTGTTGAGAAAAATATTGATGGAATCAGAGCAGCTATCGCTCTACTTTCATCAACACAGAATATCATTCTTCATAAACGTACGACTGGTATTTATCCTAAGGTGTAGAAATCGTCAATTTCAGCTCTTTCCGGGCGGCATGGTCGTTCCGATCCTCAAATTTTCTCATTTTTCGGAGGGCAAAGCTGTTTTACCATAATATTAGTATTAGTTCAAATCATGGTATTTGACACTCTTAGCACTCTGCATAATTTGACGGAGGTAATCCTGGTACTTTGTAGCAGTGGATATGAAAATATGTTTAACACTTAGGGTAGGGTGCTTTGTTTGTCCGGTTAAGTTTGGAGGATACCTTCCTATTGAATTGAAGTAGTACTTCTATGGTAGTATAAATCTTGATGATTTCAAGGCTCAATCACGTTTTGAGTAAGTCTATATATTGCGGTTTACGATGGAAAAAAAAGATCACGTTTCACATCTGGAGTTTTCTTCGCTCGTTTGAGCTATTTATACACAAAAAGAATATGAAAGCGTAGAGAACATGTAGTGATAGAATAATACCGTCAACCAAAAGGTTTCTTTTTCGAACAGGGAAAAATCTTTGCGAAATAATGAAAATTACCTCTTACGAATAGACCAATAACAGTCTGAAAAGTGTCTATCATATTTACAGTGCTATGAAAGCGTGTATTTCAACCTCAATCGGATATGTTATTAACTAAACATGATGAATGTGGCAATTTCGAATTTTGCTTACTTGATACTATAATCCTCTTCCTAATTAAGGCTCGCCCTAAGGTTTGAAATGTGTTGTAGATGCTGGTTACTGTCTAGAATCAGCACTGCTGCTTCCCATAATATGGACGAACGTAAGATATTTGCAGTCGAATAGCTATTCTACGCAAGAGTCGAATTGCAGTCATTGGTACAAGCCACAATCTTAGAACAAAGTGTGTTATATATGAGTAATTTCTTCTGTTAAACTGTTTCGAGGTGTTAGTGATATTAATCATTGAATATTAGCGAAGCAATACAACAGTACAGTTAGTAGTGCAGCATGAATCTTACAGTAATCGTGATGGCTAACATTTCGACAGATTGCCTTCTTCAGAGACTGGAAAGATCAAATTCACAATCCATTAAGCCAAAACCTCCATAGCCCCAGCGAGTTATGAAAGTTTTGGCTTAGTGAATAGTTGGGTCGAATTGATCCTTACAGGCTCTAAAGAAGACAACCCGCCGAAACGCTAGCCAGCACGATCATTGTGAGATTTATGCTGCACTACTAACTGTATTGTTGTTTTGCTTCGCTATTATTCAATAAATTATAACACCAAAATCTCGAAGTGGCTTAACAAAAGAAGCTACTCATTTATTCAAACTATGCCAAAGTTACAAATTTATCCATCTCATCGACTGTTTCTTGAACATCGCTAAAAACATTCAATATATTATGTCAGAAGTTTAAAATCTTATCGAGATTGATTTGAGGGGCCAGAGACCTCGGTAAGGCTTCAAGCATTCTACCAGGTTATAATGAATGTATATAGCAAGGGTAAAAAACACTCGATGGGATAGATCAATCTGTATATACAAGCCGTAATCCATCGACTGAGAAAAATGGTGATAGCACAATGTTATTGTACGTTGTGCTAACGCCACATACGTCTTCCTTACCTGCTACAAAGTAGGACTCTGTGAGGCTTGAGCCACTGATGAAAGACGGCGATACCTCCAAAATACGTGTAGCTCTGACGTATCAACCACGATAAGGCTTTAAATTCTAACAGATTATATTGTACCTTCCGTTTCAAGTGTTTTTTTGAGACCACGCTCAAATTTAATAAGTCAGATAATCATTTGTTGAGCCACGCATGTGGCCTGCTATCTAAGTGCCGACTTATAGAGCTCTGTACACGTGTTTCAACCTTGTATATTAAAATTTGAGCGTGGTCTTAAGAAAATACTCAAAACCAAAGGTACGATATATTAGCAATGCCAGCCAAGAGCAATCAAGTGTACAACTCTGTCCTATCAGTGATAATTTCACTTGATGGACGGTGTAAAATGTTTGAAGTCGCTTGCTCTGAGTATAGGAGACTGAACGCCCCTAGAGGACTGGCGAAAGCCGAAGGGTACCGCCCGACTGATGATACTGTCAAGGTCGAAACACGTGTATCGGGCTCTATAAGTTTGCCCTATAAAAGATCACATGAGAAGTTGGCTTAAATAATGTTCCGCATATCAATAGGTACCAGAGCTCCTACAGTACACGAACAGACCACTAATTAAATGCAGGTGAAATCTCACATACGTATCGCGTCTTTTCTTTACCCTTTCCACACCTTGCTGATCCATCTTAACCGTGTTTTTTTTTTTTTGTTCACTGTGCGGATCCCAGTACCTCGTCACTCAATTCGTTTTTTGTGTTCTTCTCGGATATATATATATAAAGGATAAAGCTCTCGGCGTTGATCAATCCCTGAGGGATGCGCCATGCATTCAACTTCAATTTTTAACTTCTTTTGAGGTGATTGAATGCATATCTGGCCTTCACAATGACTCGCGGTGGCCTCCCGCTGGACCGAGTCAGTGCTGCTTATCCTCCCAGACAAGTCTGAGACTTGCCTGGTACCAATTTACCCGGAGATGGATGGCTTGGTGAGCCATGAGCGCGAGATCGAACCATTGACCTCGTGTGCGACGCAGAGCACCTCTAACCACTGCGCCACATGCGCTCTCTCTCTCTCTCTATATATATATATATATACATATATATATATATATATATATATATATATATGGGACGCTGTGGCCAAATGGTTGTGATGCGCGTCGCGGTGCGCATGTAGTAGAGCTCCACTCCCAAAACTCCCCGGCGGTCAACAAGAACACCTGATGGAGTGCCACAAAGGCTATCCTCGAGATTGAGAAAAGACAGCTCGATCAGTATTCTACGTCACTGAAGAAGAAAATGGAAAACGAATCGAGTGCTATATGTACGGGGATCCACACAATGAAAATCGTGATGATGGGTCGTGTAAATAATAATCGTGTAATGTATCAGCAGAGTTTATGATCCAAGCGATGAAAGTAGAGGGCCAACCTTGGGAAGCAGAGAACAGACCAGATTCGTGATTAATTGTTGGACGGCCACAATCACTTGCACGTGGCCACAGTTATTCTGAGCTGTTGAGCATTGTGGGAGGAAGGAATTGCCTTGAGGACAATCAACCAAGAAACTATGTAGAACACTCAAAATAAGTGGTATGTTAGGTGGCAAAGGTTGCAACGACTAATAATGTAGATGGCTATATCTGGTAATTATTTTTTTCCGAACATGCCATGTGACCTGTTATGGGCACTTATAGAGCCCAATACACGTGTTTCAGCCGTAACACTCTCTTAGGCTGGGCAGTGCCCTTCGTCTTGCACAACCCTCTTGGGAGAACTCATTAGATAGGTAATGTCCGACACTCAGAACTCGCGCCGCCTTACGTAAATAAATGCTAGCCAAGAGCAACCGAGTGTCGGACATTACCTATCTAATGATTTATTTCACTTGACGGGATACGTGCAAATCTTACGTCGTCGCCTGTTCTATGTAAAGAGTTTGGGTTCCACCTAAGAGGATTGGTTAAGAAGCATGGTACCTTACAACTGACGAGGCTGTTAATACCAAAACGCGTGTATTGGGTTTTATAAGTTCCCATAACGGGCTACACGGCATGTATGGCTCAAAAAATTATTTGGCAGATACATGAGAATGGAGCGCAGTCTTAAGAAAACACGTAACGAACGGTATAGATCAGTACGTATCATCATTTATAGCTATTCTTTTTTTTTCTTCCAATTATCAGCCAGCATGATGACTTTTGGGGGTTGTCTATTAGGGAAGATATCAAAACGCCAAAATTGACATCGTATTTTTCTGCACAGTTTATTCCCTTGAATAAACCAAGAACAGTATAAACGCATGGTAAACCAGCACTTTTCATTATTCATAAGAGCTGCACATGCGCCAAAAGCACATAAGTGTGTAGATTAAACCTGATGTGTCAATGTGAAGCGGGAAATGCAAGAGATTCCGAGAAGGAGAAGAGAATTCTACTCAAACAAGAAAGGCGGACTATACCGTCGAAACGTACGCTACCACTAACTTAAAAACCTCGAAAACGCTCAGTATAAGCTTACAGACTGTCTGACATACTTTTTGAGTAAAATCTGAAAGCTTTATAAGAATTGTTCTTTACCACATTTCGATGGCTTCACATGAGAGCAATCAATTGCTGAGCAGAATTTCAGCACAAAACATGATGTATGGGCAATAGAGAGCCGCGTTCAGAGCCACGGACATCAGATTGTAACCATTTCAGCGGCCATCTTGAATGAAAACTCTAAAATATTGAAATAGGGACTGCACTATCTAGATACAACTCTTCCAATCGTCTTCTTTCTCATAGGGTCCTTCGAGCAGTGTTCTGTCAATCCTGTTTAGGATGACTTGAGTGAAGAGTTTACAGACAACGAACAGAAGCAGACTGGGCCATAATGTCGTGAGAGTCTCTCTTCTTGTTGAAGTCAATATAGCGGAATCTTACCCACATACCTTCAAAGCGTAATGGCTTAAAACCAACGTCACACTGCGTGAAACTGAGCATTTTTTAGGGCTTCTACAGAGCAATCAGAAGTTTTTTTCATAAAGCATCAAGTGCAGTATCGAAATTGACAAGATTTAAGCTATCGAATTATCGCTGTAAATTTGCCGGAAAAGCTTTGTTCAGCGAAAGATATTCCTACGAGGAACACAATTTTATTTTTGCTCCTGTGGCGCAATAGTACAGCCATATTGAATATAAAGTGCGCCATTGAAATATTGAGAATCGATCGATTAGATAAATGTCAGAACTTGGAAAGAACAAAATTAGCGTCTTTCTTAGGGTATTGAAGAAGGTGCGGAGTGATCCATTGCCAAACTCAATCTTTTTTTCGTTGTTATAGCGCTCAAAGAAATCCGTTTCAAGAACCGAAAGTTATTGGAATACTCAATGTTTGTCTATTGATTAGCTGTCAAAATTGAAGGAAAAAAGCTTTGGAAAGCAAAAAATATCTGAATGAGGAACAAAATTTTATTTCTGTTCCTTCAGTGCAACAACATAGTTCTTTCAGAAACGAAACATATCATCAAAATGCATTCCATCTAAGCTATTAAATGACCACTTAAGCATTTAAAACGACCAAAAATACGCATTTTCTGAAGGACTGAAACAATGCACGAATAGCGTGAAAATACCAAGAACCTTTCATGGTACTCTCTACTAAGAAAAAAAATAACACGTGGTTTTTGGTGGAATTAGCATGTCGTCTCAACTTCACAGCTGGTTTTCTCAGCAGTTATATAGTAAAATTTTGATTCTACGGAAGACTTAGCCCCTCGAAAATATAGGTTATTAGTGATATAATTTCTCGAGTACCTATATGTTAGACGGCAGTAGATAAAAAAAACCCCCTTTCGCCAAACAAGACCCTTTTCATGAGAGTGTTAGTAATCATTCGAAAGCTTGATCTCTGAGAGCTGTACGTGGCCGATTTTTTTCAAACTCCATTTTTTAACGAGGCAAAATTCAAAATAAAATTATTATTCACACGACCACCCTTTTTTCTAATCTGGCTTATATTTCGCTATACAAAACTCCTCCTCATGATTATTATTTGAATCAGCATGTTATGTGATCTGCTGATGTGCTCTTGTACAGCCCGATACACGTGTTTCGACCTTACAGTCTCGTCAATCGGGCAGATCCCGTCGTTTTTCGGTCTTTTTAGTCAATTCTTTGTAGGTACTCCAGTCCCCACACTAAGAGGTAGCAAAGACAAACATTTTACACTCTAAGTCAAGTGAAATTACCACCGTTGGTCTTGGCCACCTCTTAGTGTGGGCACTGGAGTACCCACAAATGATTAGGTAAGAAGACCGAAAGACGACGAGTTCTGCCCGACTGACGAGACTGTAAGGTCGAAACAAGTGTATCGGGCTGTGTAAGAGCCCATTAACAGACCACATGACAAATTGGCTCAAATAATAAAACAAAGGATCTATTGAAATTTGAGCGTGGTCTTAATAAAACACTCGAAGTATTTGTATAATCATCAGTTAATCAATCACTTTAGTATGTTCTTTTAAAATCAAAAATCACGATAAAAAATTTTCCAGTTTTGAAACTATTTCATCTCATGAAATACCCCAAGTCCTGACAAAAATGAGAAATTGATCAGTTGTTTGCCAAAAATATGCTGCACCACTGCATGTGATGCCATTTCATCAATAACTGCAAATAAGTTCCCTACTATCAGTAAGGCCTTGGAATAGAACCTACTTGAGTTACAAAAAGATTTCGCCCTATCGTTTTTTACATAATACCCTTTTATGATTCGTGTATACTCTGTACTAATAGCACATTTTATTTCGGTGATTCTGACACTGGACGTTCGCACTGTCAACGCCCTCTACATATTCGTTTCAATGATTGTGCTCAAGACGACTTCATGCTCCTGATCACATTTTCATCTCTCTTGAGAACCCCAATAAGACCATATCCCAGATGGCACAACACAATACACTATCTCCTAGCATCGCGAAGTCTTACCTTTTTCCGAACATGGAAGGATACATTGACCCCCAAATTCCTCAGTCGGCAATTTTGGACGGTGCATCTCGAAAGACCACATCGGTGATTAACCATTGGACGGCCGCGATCACCTGCACGTTACCACAGTTATTCAAAGCTGCTTATGGAATTGAAATATTGAAATAGGGACTGCACTATCTAGATACAACTCTTCCACTCGTCCTCTTTCTCATAGAGTCCTTCGTGCAGTGTTCTGTCAATCCTGTTTAGGATGACTTGAGTGAAGAGTTTACAGACAACGAACAGAAGCGGACTGGGCCATAATTGCCTATGTCGTGAGAGTCTCTCTTCTTGTTGAAGTCAATATAGCGGAATCTTATCCACATACCTTCAAAGCGTAATGGCTTAAAGCCAACGTCACACTGCGTGGAAACTGAACATTTTTTCGGCTTCTACTGAGCAATCAGAAGTTTTTTTCGTAAATCAAGAGCAGTATCGGAACTGACAAGATTTGAGCTATTGAATGATCACTGTAAATTTGCAAGAAAAGCTTTGTTCACCGAAAGATATTCTACAAGAAACACAATTTTATTTTTGCTTTTGTGGCACAATCGTACAGCCATATTGAAAACAAAGTGCATTATTGAAATATCTGAAAGTTGATCGATTAGATAAATGTCAGATCTTGGAAAGAGCAAATTAGCGTCTTTTTTAAGGGATTGAAGAATGGTGCGGATGCTACAGTGATCTATTGCGGAGCCCAATCTTCCTTTCGCTGTTATAGCGCTCGAAGAAATCCGTTTCAAGAACCGAAAGTTATTGGAATAATCGAGGTTCGTCTATTGATTGGCTGTGAAGACTGAAGGAAAAAAAGCTTTGGTTAGTAAAAAATATTTAAGTGAGAAACAAAATTTAATTTCTGCTCCTCCAGTCAACAAGAAAGTTCTTTCAAAAACGAAGCATACCATTAAAATGCATTTGATTTCAGCTATCAAATGACTACTTAAGCATTGAAAACGACCAAAAATACGCATTTTCTGAAGAATTGAAACAATGTACGAATAAAGTGAAAGTACCAAAAAGCTGTCAGGGTACTCTCTACTAAAAAAAAAGAAAGATAACGCGCTGTTTTTGGTGTAATTAGCGTGTCGTCCCAACTTCACAGCTTTTTTTTTCTCAGCAGTTATGTAGCAAAATTTTGATTCTCCGGATGTCTTAGCGCTATGAGAATATAGGTTATTAGTGATATATTTTCTGTAGTACTTATATGTTAGATGGCGGGAAATGGAAAAATCCCCTGATACCAGACAAGCACATGAGAGTGTTGGTAATCATTCGAAGGCTTGATCTCCGAGAGCTGTACGTGGCCGGTTTTTTTTCACACACCACTTTTTAAAGAGGCAAAATTCAAAGTAAAATTATGTTTCACACGACCACGCGTTTTTTTCTAATCTGGCTTATATTTCGCTATACAAAACTCTTCCTCATAATTATTATTTGAGCCAGCATGTTATGTGATCTGGTGATGTGCCCTTGTACAGTCCGGTACACGTGTTTCGACCTTGCATTCCCGTCAGTCGGGCAGAATCCGTCGTCTTTCGGTCATTTTGGTCAATTCTCTGTAAGTACTCCAATCTTAACACTAAGAGGTAGCAAAGACAATCATTTCACACTCTAAGTCAAGTGAAATTACCACCGAAACTACAGTGTTTTGCATTCGATTTTTTTGGCTGGTATTTTCATAATATTATACTTTAATTCGTGTGTTTTATTAAGACCACGCTCAACTTTCAATATATTCATAATTATTATTTAGCCAACATAAAATATGTTGCAATTCGAGCGTGGTCTCAATAAAACACTCGAAATCAAGGTATAATAACCTATTAATCAATCACTCTAGGAATGTGTTTTTTTAAAATTAAAAATTGCGGTAAAAATTCTCCAGTTTTGAAACTATTCCATCTCATAAAAAGTCTCAAGTCCTGACAGTAACTGGAAATGAGAAACTGATCAGTTCTCTGTCAAAAATGATGCTGCACCATTGCATGCTATACCATTTCATCAATAACTGCCAATAAGTTTCTTATCTTCAGTAAGGCTTTGGAATACGAACCTATCTGAGTTGCAACAAGATTTCGTTCTATCGTTTTATACATATAGTACCTTTTCATTATCAGCGTATACTCCTTACAAATAGCACATTTTATTGCGGTGATTTTGACATTGGACATTCGCACTGTTGACGCCCACTACATATTCGTTTTAGGTGATTGTGCTCAAGACGACTTCATGCTCCTGGTCAAATTTCCTACTTTTCTGAGAACGCTAATAAGACCATATCCCAGGTGGCACAACACAATGCATTATCCGCTAGAATCTTGAGGTCTTACCTTTTTTCGGAGCATGGTTGCTTAGTTATTGTTGTGTTATTGTGTTAGGAGAAAAGTTATTAAAGAAATTTTGTTCAAACAGTAACAACTTTTTTCAAACACTCACCAGAATCTCCTTCAATTGCAATAATAATTGCTGCATACCAGCCGCACAGTGTCGCGCACGGCTAGGGAATGTGCTTGGGTGAGAACGCAAAATCCATACGAGCTCTCATGCGAGCCAAGGCGTCATTACAGGGCAATCATCCCTGACGTTTTTTTTGAATTTCTGAGATTCAATCAAAATTCTCCGAGGATTTCATAGACCATCTCATGGATGGATTAGGGTAGTTTGTATAACGAAAATCAGTTGCTAAAATGCATTCAGGACCAACCATCTTATGAGCGAGGTGAGATCACTTTGCGTACCGAATAAGTTCGCTAATTTAGGCGAGTTCAAATTAGTATTACATAGATTTAGTGTGATATATGTACCATCTAAAAGTAAGAATTCAGAGTAATGCAAGAAAATATTACAAAGAGATCCAACAACATAACGCTTTTGCCAAGCTGATTTTCACTCAACGTTACCCTGAATAATAAATGACATTTCATTTTTTCTTTCGCCTGCATTAAAACGTCATATAAACTTTGCTCGACTTGCATTTTGATGCCTTCGTGTTTATAAAGCCGATTAATCCAAATCGGTAGCCCACAGCTGTACGACTTAATGGATGTGAGTCTTCGTGGTCGTACCGAGTCATATTTTCTTGACAGGAGGACCACTCAAATGAAATAAACTCACACAGCAATATCTTGTTTAGAAATATGGCTACTGTTTGTAGCCGTGATATTGCCTCATCGGATCATCACCTCTTTCACACCCTAAAGGTACATATGCGATGGAAAAATTCAAGGATTGTAACAGCTTAAGGGTGACTTTGATGACTTCTTACATCTCCAACCTCATTCTTCCTGAAAAATGGGAGTTCAGTCTTTGTCCAGCAAGTGATCGCATATCATTTGTTGGTCCGTGATATATTTATTGTTGACTATTTGATTGCTTTGAACGAAAGATAATAATAAACGAAAAATTATAATAAAAATAATTGTAATAAAAGAGCCGTAATGCAAAAGAAATTAGTGGACTTCTCAAAGCAGCATGGACTAGGCGAAGGAAAGAAAGAGTGGATATAAAAGACGATTTAGGAATTAAGGGATACATTATATAATAGGAAGAAGGAAGGAGAAAGAGCGCATTCATACCCACAAATTTAGAACAACTTTCGCTTACCATCTGTGCACTGTGGTGACACCCAAATTCGTGTTTAGGGAGGAAATCTCCCATAATCTTAGTTCCTTTTCTACAATATTTATGCAGTTTTCCTGCTAAATAATTTGCAGCTTTCAAAGATGAAGCAGTCTTTTCCGTGTTGAACTCTTGTAGTTGATGTTAATTAGGCTGACTATTTCAGCCTAAAAATTTCATGGCTACTGCTATAGATAGATAATTTACAAAGTGTTAATGAACTTCCAAATAGCACTGAATGAGGCTTTGACGGGCTCCTGGTCCTCTAGAGAATACAAAAACCAACTGGCACACAAGCTACTCAGTCACACATTTCATGACTGAAGCAAATCATACCAATAAACGAGTTCATCACTGCAGTTCTGAGTTATTTTGAACCTTTCGGAATGGCGTGTATTCAGAAGGATACACGAATTTCTAAAGGTCGTTTCCGCTAAAAAACCTTTTCATTAGATTTCGATAAGAACTTGGAACTTTATTTCTCAGAAATTTCACTAATCTGTTCGCGCCTTGGAATGTATTCATTTTTGCATTTAAGCAGCGAAAAATATATTATATTTCACATTCGGATTAATTTTTTTTTTTGCAGCCGGAGACCGTGTATGGCTTTCCGTTCGTCTCTGAAAGGACCTTAATGGCCCAAATTTCTGTAATTCTTAGGCTAACATTGGTTTCTAAAAAAGTCATCGGTTTTTGAAAAGGTCATCATGAAACGCTGCAAGAAGAGAACTGCGTTAGGCACTCGGATTTTTTCATGCTAACGAGCACGAAAACATATGACCATGTGAGGATATCATGGTGTATCAGTGTGACTTACGAATCTCAGAGTTTAATAGAGGGTGAGGATTGATCTCCACTTCTCCCTCATACTTTTCGACAATCAGCAAGCGAACGCCCCAAGGATCACGCTCCAATCTGGTTTTATTATAAATTTTAGGAAGATCTGCTCAATCTATATTCTTGGGCAACCACAAGAAAGACGAAGTTCTTGAGCAAGCAGTAAATGCGAGGAGATGAATCGAATGCTTAGTGGGATTCACACAATGAACTGTCAAGACGGGTCGTATAAATTAAGGACATTGGTACTTTTCGGCTATGAAAGAAAATATGAATTTTTGACATAATTTGATGTATTGGATTATTTCATGAAAGTGGTAATAATTATTCGAAAGCTTAAATCTCTGACTAATGCACCTGGCTGGTTTTTCAAAATACCCCTTTACTATGCTGCAAAAGGCAAAATAAAACTATGCATTACGTCGGCTGCATGGTTTGATTTATACCACGCATGGAATTCGCTGAAAACACGAAAAGCACATGAACGTGTAGAGAAAAATGTTGTAGTACGTACAGTAAGATGATGTTCTGGCAAAATAAGCGCAGCTTTAGAATAACTGAAACTTACGCAGTTAGTCAATACTAGTGGTCTAAAGAAGAGCCCTGGCCGGTAAGATGGATGTGCATACATTTTCGTTCTCCTATCAAAAAGGCTACACTGCTATCATAAGAACTTTTTCGGAAAAGAAAACAGATTTTCAAGTTTTCCGAGAATTGTGCTATCGACAGAGCACTAGCGTTAGAAGAGGTTTGTCCAGCAAAAGCAAGGTAAGAAATAAAAACATGTGATCGTTCAAACAGATTTTATTTTAGATTTGACAGCGATGTGTATTTTATTTTTCAAATGGCTTTTACTTTATATTGTAGAGGTGAAATAAGAACTTATATCGCCCTCAAGCATCTTCTGCTAAATGTGCTCTTCTTAAGATTTCCAGAAACCATTAGATATAATTAATCTCATCACCTTCAGCGACATGCTTGGTTTCTGCGAAGGACCTTTTAGGGCTATGTCACAGCTAAGAGAATATTGAGTTTCATAGTTGGCGTCATGTCGATCGCTCAGCGCAATCTAAACGTGGCGCGCGATGCGCGCAATATTCTACCACCTGTAATAAAAACGCTATGGACTCTGTTTAGAAAAACCAAGCATATTTTTGAAATGCTTAAGATTTACACTTTCGAGTATTTTTAAAAGTCTAGGAAAAAACCAGTAATCAGCAAAAAGTGCTCAAATGTGGATTGCAATTTAATTTGTTGCTAACAGCTCGCTAGGAAAATTTTTTCTGAAGCAAAGGCCATTGAAATTTTCGAGATTTCGATTGGTTATTGTAGGGCGATGGCCTGATGCCAATTTTGTGGAATCATTCACGTGCCAATGCAAAGCATGCGCGCGCAGCGTGTGAAATGGAACCTTGGAAACAGTGTTACAGCGTAATAACAGTTTCCTTGGAAAACCGACAAACACTTGAATGTATCGAAATTTGTGTTATCGAATAATTAGAAAAGCTTTGTTCAAAGAAAAATGCTCATGTGTGAAATGAAATTTTCTTTTACTGTTACAGCGTGATATGAAGGTCTTACAAGAAACCAAGTACACCTAGAAACCAAGTAACCGATATTCAGCTATCGATCAAGTACTCACATGACAAAATGAATAAAAAATACGCCCTTTGAGCATGGGTACTGATAGAGTAAGCACCGTATTCCCCTTTGATGATGAACGCGCAATCTTCTTACACTCACTTCAGCTACATACTACAATTACCTCCACATGGACCTCTATAAAAGGTGTTCATTTGTAGAAGACGTGAGTTCAAGCTGCGATCCCGCAAGACAAGTGATACAAACGCGCACATAAGAGTTGAACAGTTTGCTTATTTTTTTACAAAAGTGGTATTATTGCTAAAAAGTGAAGGATTTTAAGGGAAATAATAGCTCTATTCATCAAAAAAAAATCTTTGCAGAAGAATTAACATCCGCAATACTCTAATTCTTACGTAACGATAAGTACTTTTAACGTATGACAGTTACCTATGGTTACCAATAATCCGCTTATGACGTCCAAGCGACAGAGTAACATTTGAGGAGTATAATGTGGTCTTCTTTCTGCTCTCAAAGCATTCATCACCAGCCTTTCAGAAAACCAATTGAATCGTCAAAATTCTGGATATTCGGGCTATCCAATGACAAGTAAAACTTTAGTTACGAGCCATATCAAATCTCTAGCCGAGCAAAAGAAGTAAAGTGGCTCCCTAACCAACCGCTTTTTAATGGACCTTGCTAAAACAAATAATAATCCGAGAAGGATATAGTAAGCTTTAAGGCACAGTCTAGGTGTTATGCAGGTTCCTGTATAGCCCTCAGATCATGGTTTAACCATGTTTTATTCTTATCAAATTATTATTGGTTGAGGGAAACTAAGTGTGAAATATAAGTAAGTTTTTTGTTGCTACAGCGCAATAAAAGATCTTTTTTCTCGTGATTAAACATATCGCTCAAAATACGAAATTCATGTTTTTAAATTATTACCAGATGGTGTGAGAAATGACTTTTTTCATCGAAAAGGACTCTAAACAATCGTGTGTCATAATTCATGCACGTGGTCTTTTAGGGGGTTGATTGATGAGTATTTATTTGAACATAGTTGTAATGATTTGAAAGTCCACAGACTTAAAAAGCCAGACTTTTGCATCACTATCAACTCAGCAGTATATTAAGAAACAAAAAAGCCAACATGTGACATGATGCATGCGCTTGGTTAGATCTGTTGCCACCTCTGGTAGAACTGATGCGTTCCTCGCATGAACAGTAATCGGCTGATGCTGATTTCGAAATTTAGAATCATTCTTGGACTGAAAGATACTTTACTTCTACAAAAGGAATGGTGCACTTATATAGGCTAACCTACTGATCATCGAAAGCGGTTTTATTTCTTTCTTAGAACCTGAAGGATGATATGAACACGGAATCTACTCTCTCGAACGCTTCCATAAGTTCAGTAGAAAAAAAGTTAGTAGAGAAATTTTGTTCAAGTAGTAACAACTTTCTTCAAACACTCACCGAATTGCTCCTTTCATTGTAATGATAAATGCGGCATACCAGCCGCACAACGTCGCGCACGGGTAGGAATGTGCTTGGCTCAGATGGAAAAAATCGATATGAGATCTGAAGCGAGCGAACTCGTGTTATGGTATATATAGATTGATCTATTCCATCGAGTATTTTTTAACATCGCTGTATACATTCGATATAAGCTAGTAGAATGATTGCAGCATTACCGAGGCCTATGGCCCCTGACGTATCAATCTCGATAAGACTTCATACATTCTGACATATTATATTGAATGTTTTTAACGATGTTCAAAAACAGTCGATGAGATGGATTAATTTGTAACTTTGGCATAGTTTGAATAAATGAGTAGCTTCTTTTGTTAAGCCACTTCGAGGTTTTGGTGATATTATTTAAAATAATAGCGAAACAATACAACAATACAGTTAGTTGTGCAGCATGAATCTTACAATAATCGTGGTGGCTAACGTTTCGGCGAGTAGCCTTCTTCAGAGCCTGGGTAGATCAAATCGATTCACTATTCACTAAGGTAAAAGCAGACTAAAGTATAACCCCAGCAGAGTTATGAAGGTTTTTGGCTTAGTGGATTGTGGGTCAATTTGATCTTTCCAGTCTCTGAAGAACGCAACCCGCTGGAACGTCAGCCACCACGATTATTGTAATATTCGTGCTGCACTGCTAACTATATTGTTGTACTTCTCTAATATTCAATAAATAATATCACTAACATCCCGGAACAGTTCAACAAAAGAAACTACTCATATATTAACACACTTTGTTTTAAGATTGTGGCTTGTACCAATGGCTGCAATTCGACTCTTGCGTAGAATAGCTATTTGACTGCAAGTATCTTAGGTTCGTCTATGTTGTGGGAAGAAGCAGTGCGGATTATAAACAGTAACGCAGCATCCCAAGACCGACTATCTGTTAACATCGGCATAGTTTGAATAAATGAATAGTTTCTTCTGTTTAGCCGTTCCGAGGTGTTATTGATGTTATTTATTGAGTATTAGCGAAGCATACAACAATACAGTCAGTAATGCAGCTTGAATACACAATATTCGAGGTGGCTAACGTTTCGGCGGGTCGCCTTCGTCAGAGCCTGGAAAGATCAAATTGATCCATATTCACTAAGCCAAAAACCTCCATAACCCTAGCAGAAAACGTTAAAGATGTGTTTTGGATCGCATAGTAAAAGCTTCATTCTAAAACACTCACCGTTTTTTTTTAATATTTCTGGTCTATCAATTATTAATTGAAGACAAGCCGCTTAAGGTCAGTGCATCAGTGGGCTGTGCCTGACTCGGGCCGGAAAAATCAGCCTGAGGTATGGTTCGAGGTCACGCGTGATTATGAGGCACTCCTCCATTCGGTTCATTTTCGGCCCTTTATTATGCATCCAAAAGGCTTCCAATGTTTTACGCGCAGATGTTCTTGATTCCTGTGCGAGGATCGTGAATTTGACGCCGAACATTACTCATTAATTCACGATCCTCGCACAGGAATCAAGAACATCTGCGCGTAAAACATTGGAAGCCTTTTGGATACGTAATAAAGGGCCGAAAATGAACCGAAAGGAGGAGTGCCTCATAATCACGCGTGACCTCGAACCATACCTCAGGCTGATTTTTCCGGCCCGAGTCAGGCACAGCCCACTGATGCACTGTTTAGTTCATAACGTAACCTCTTAAGGTTGAAAAACAGGGTTTCCAGCGTTGTGAATATGATAAATTCTTTTCAGATTGTTACTGGTTTATTCGCAAGCGGTACGCAAATTTCATTACTTGATAAAGATTTTTTCCATGTTTTAAAAAAATTCTAGGTTGACTGTATTATTCTATTACTACATACTCTCTATGAGCGCATGTGGCGCAGCGGTTAAATGTGCCCTGAGTCGCACACGAGGTCAATGGTTCGATCTCACGCTTGCAGCTCACCAAGCCATCCATCCCTCCGGGGTCGGTAAATTGGTACCAGACAGTGTCTCAGACTTGTCTGGGAGGATAAGCAGCACTGACTCGGTTCAGCGTGCGGCCACCGCGAGTCATTGTAAAGGCCATAATGCATTCAATCACCTCAAACGAAGCTGAAAATTGAAGTTGAATACATTGCGCATCCCTCAGGGATTGATCAACGCCGAGTGCTTTGTCCTTACATCCTTTTGCATATTCTCTAATCGCTCATATTCTTTTGTGTATAAATAGCTCAGACGAGCGAACAAAACTCTGAATGTGAAACGTAACTATTTTTTCATCGTAAACCTCAGAATAAAGACTTTCTCAAAACCTAACTGAGCTTCGAAATCATTGAGATTTTTGCTACCAAATAAGAACTACTTCAGTTCAATGAGAAGGTATCCACTTAACGGACAAGCAAAGCACCCTAAGTGTAAAACACAATTTCATATATGCTGCTACAACGTACTAGGAGTACCTTCTCTATTAAGCAGAGTGCTAAGATTGTCAAGAGTCATGCTTTGAACTAATACTAATAATTTAGTGAAATAGTTTTGTCCTTCGAAAAGGCCTGTAAAAATTTGAGGATCGGAACGATCATGTCGCCCGGAAAGAGCTAAATAATTAACGATTTCTACACTTTAGGATAAATACCAGCCGATGGTTTATTAAGAATGATAATCTGTGTTGATGAAAGTAGAGCGGTAGCTGTTCTGATTCCGCCACTGATTTTTCTTAGCGATGTCCGCCATTGGAATGTCAATAGCAAGAGATTTCACTTCTGAAAGTCTCGACGTCAACCAATAGAGCCTCAACCAAACAGAGCGCCGCAAGAAAATCAAGATTTATTCATTTATCAGAAGTCACACCTCTAGTACCTTACCTTTAGTTTGAAGGCTGAACAGGAACTTTCCATAAAAGTATTGGTAGTCATTCAAAAGCCTCTCTGGATAGCGTGGTACATGACTGCTTTTGGAAAAAGCCTTTTTTGATGTTGTTACAGAAGAAGCCTATGTGTTTCACGCATTTTCTCGCAAGAAGGAGCTCTTTCATCAGACTATTAACAATCATTCGATAACGTAAAATTCATGGATTCCAACGTTCTGCTGATTTTTTGGAAAGAACGTTTCTCTGCAGTGTAGCAGGAAAAATATCGATCGGCTTGTTTGTTTGCAGGCAAAAAATCACGGTCATCGGGTCTACTGGCCGCAGATTCAATGCGGCGGACGCCCACTATCGACCAATTGAAGCTTCGCAGAAGTGCAATCTTTGTCATTCGGCTAGGAATTTCCCTCCGCTTCAGAACGAATTCCATATCAAACGTATGACTCTAATATCGAATGACTCTCTTCATAAGTTCACATGCTTTTAGTCCTTCTTGCGAAGTAATAGTTGAACTGCACAGCCAATCTAAAACATAATTTTTTCTTGAATTTTACAAAGTTATGAAAGGATTTGATGATCAAACGAAATTCGTTTATTTGACCGCCTTCAGCGGTGGCATTATGTTACAATAAATCCACTGATGTAGAGTGATGTGCTAAAAGTTTTGCGTCAGGTGGGATTCGACCCCAATTTTCACCATATCCGGGGATCCGTAGAAAGTCTTTTGAAAAAACCGACCGCATATGCTTTATCCGCAGATTTAAGCTCTCGAATAATTACTATCACCCCTATAAAAAGTTCTTGTCCAGCGAATGAGATAGATTTCCCATTTGTCGCCTTCAAACGGACAATAACCTATTTTCATAACATCTATTCACTCCACTTGGGCATTTGAATATTTGGCGAAGTTTAATGTATTAAGTCGTTCCATAAGTTTTGGCAACAGGACAATAATCACCAAATTTATCAATTCGAAGTAATAAAAATCGCATTATTTTGAAGCCGCTCAACTGTGCATTTTTTTACGACATTT
>JAHQIW010002806.1:0-11162 GCA_019055375.1 Parelaphostrongylus tenuis | reverse complement strand
GTAAAAAAATGCACAGTTGAACGACTTCAAAATAATGCGATTTTTATTACTTCGAATTGATAAATTTGGTGATTATTGTCCTGTTGCCAAACTTATGGAACGACTTAATACATTAAACTTCGCAAATAATCAAATGTCCAAGTGGAGTGAATAGATGTTATGAAAATAGGTTATTGTCCGTTAGAAGGCGACAAATGGAAAATCTATCTCATTCGCTGGACAAGAACATTTTATAGGGGTGATAGTAATTATTCGAGAGCTTAAATCTCCGGATAGAGCATATGCGGTCGGTTTTTTCAAAAGACGCTCTACGGATCTCCGGATATGATGAAAATTGGGGTCGAATCCCACCTGACGAAAAATTTTAGCACATCACTCTACATCAGTGGATTTATTGTAACATCATTGCCACCGCTGAAGGCGGTTAAATAAACGAATTTCGTTTGATCATCAGACCCTTTCATAACTTTGTAAATTCAAGAAAAAATTATGTTTTAGATTGGCTGCGCAGTTCAACTATTACTTCGCAAGAAGGACGAAAGAGCATGTGGACTTATGAAGAGAGTCATTCAATATTAGAGTCATACGTTTGATATGGAATTCGTTCTGAAGCGGAGGGAGATTCCTAACCGAATGACAAAGATTGCACTTCTGCGAAGCTTCAATTGGTCGATAGTGGGCGTCCGCAGCATTGAATCTGCGGCCAGTAGACCCGATGACCGTGATTTTGCCTGCAAACAAACAAGCCAATCGATATTTTTCCTGCTACATCCTGCAGAGAAACGCTCTTTCCAAAAAATCAGCAGAACGCTGGAATCCATGAATTTTACGTTATCGAATGATTGTTAATAGTCTGATGAAAGAGCTCCTTCTTGCGAGAAAATGCGTGAAACACATAGGCTTCTTCTGTAACAACTACTTTTATGGAAAGTTCCTGTTCAGCCTTCAAACTAAAGGTAAGGTACTAAAGGTGTGACTTCTGATAAATGAATAAATCTTGATTTTCTTGCGGCGCTCTGTTTGGTTGAGGCTCTATTGGTTGACGTCGAGACTTTCAGAAGTGAAAATCTCTTGCTATTGACATTCAATGGCGGACATCGTTAAGAAAAATCAGTGGCGGAATCAGAACAGCTACCGCTCTACTTTCATCAACGCAGATTATTATTCTTAATAAACCAACGGCTGGTATTTATCCTAAACTGTAGAAATCGTTAATTATTTCAGCTCTTTCCGGGCGACATGATCGTTTCCGATCCTCAAATTTTCACAGGCCTTTTCGAAGGGCAAAACTATTTCACTAAATTATTAGTATTAGTTCAAAGCATGACTCTTGACAATTTTAGCACTCTGCTTAATTGAGAAGGTACTCCTAGTACGTTGTAGCAGCATATATGAAATTGTGTTTTAAACTTAGGGTGCTTTACTTGTCCGTTAAGTAGATACCTTCTCATTGAATGAAGTAGTACTTATTTGGTAGCAAAAATCTCAATGATTTCGAAGCTCAGTTAGGTTTGAGAAAGTCTTTATTCTGAGGTTTACGATGAAAAAATAGTTACGTTTCACATTCAGAGTTTTGTTCGTTCGTCTGAGCTATTTATACACAAAAAGAGTATGGGCGATTAGAGAACATGCAAAAGGATAAAAGGACAAAGCACTCGGCGTTGATCAATCCCTGAGGGATGCGCAATGTATTCAACTTCAATTTTCAGCTTCGTTTGAGGTGATTGAATGCATATCTGGCCTTTACAATGACTCGCGGTGGCCGCACGCTGAACCGAGTCAGTGCTGCTTATCCTCCCAGACAAGTCTGAGACCTGTCTGGTACCAATTTACCGACCCCGGAAGGGATGGATGGCTTGTGAGCTGCGAGCGTGAGATCGAACCATTGACCTCATGTGCGACTCAGGGCACATCTAACCGCTGAGCCACATGCGCTCATAGAGAGTATGTAGTAATAGAATAATACAGTCAACCTAGAGTTTTTTGAAACAGGGAAAAAATCTTTATCAAATAATGAAATCTGCGTACCGCTTGCGAATAAACCAGTAACAATCTGAAAAGAATTTATCATATTCACAACGCTGGAAACCCTGTTTTTCAACCTTAAGAGGTTACGTTATGAACTAAACACGATGAATGAGGCAATTTCGAGTTTTGATTGTTTGATACTATATTCCTTCTCCTAGTTAAGGCCGTACTAAGCTATGGAATGTGCTGTCGATGCTGCGTTACTGTTTAGAATCCGCACTGCTTCTTCCCACAACATACACGAACCTAAGATACTTGCAGTCAAATAGCTATTCTACGCAAGAGTCGAATTGCAGCCATTGGTACAAGCCACAATCTTTAAAACAAAAGTGTTAATATATGAGTAGTTTCTTTTGTTAAACTGTTCCGAGATGTTAGTGATATTATTTATTGAATATTAGAGAAGTACAACAATATATACCTTTATCTCGAGTGCTTTGTTTAGACCACGCTCAAATTTCAATATATCCTTTCATCATTATTTGAGCCAACATGTCATGTGGTCTGGTAAAGGCTCTTGTACAGCCCGAGACACGTGTTTCGTCCTTACAGACTCATCAGCCGGGCAGAACCCGTCGTCTGTCGATCTTTTCATAGCCAGTTCTCTCGGGAGCGTCACACTCCTTACATATAGTTATCGACGACGTTCGCTTTACACTCTGTGTCAGGTGAAACATTCACCTAACACCGAGTGTTGTGCACTCAATTGCTCATTGGTTGGTACTTTTGTCATAATTATAACTTTATCTCGAGTGCTTTGTTTAGACCACGCTCAAATTTCAATATATCCTTTCATTATTATTTTAGGTGAGTGTTTCACCTGACATAGAGTGTAAAGCGTAGGTCGTCGATAACTATATATATAAGGAGTGTGACGCTCCCGAGAGAACTGGCTATGAAAAGATCGACAGACGACGGGTTCTGCCCGGCTGACGAGTCTGTAAGGACGAAACACGTGTCTCGGGCTGTACAAGAGCCCTTACCAGACCACATGACATGTTGGCTCAAATAATGATGGAAGGATCTCTTATGATATTTTAACCATTTTCATACGAGAATTTCCATATTTATTCACAAACTACAACATTGTCATTGTAGCTCGCCACGCAATCGCATCGAGTGCCGCGCAAGATTTCAACGTCGTTGTTAAGCAGTTAAATGACTTGAGGATGGAAACGTCCAAACACTATATGGTATAGCGAAAACATCTCGCGCTAGGCTGCCAATTCCAAAGTGGTGTTAACTTTTGATCAGATAGGCAATTGCATGCAATATCTAAAAGTACGGAAATGATCGCAGATGTTTGATCTTTTCATTTGAAATCGTATGAGACCTTTCTACGAAGACGACAGCTGAAACAACAGTGTTCACCAGGGCCTTTAAAAACCGAAAAAAAATAACGCTGCATTCTTAACCTCTATAAATCGCCACTGTCGACATCGAACAATTAGAGTGCTAGTGGGAAGGAACACTACCGAATAGATCTAAAGTAGTATCGATTTACTGAAGAATTACAGTCGGAGCATGAAATACAACGTTGGGTAGTCGATGGGAATTGTGAAAGAAAGAAGTGAAAGGATACAACAATATAGTTAGCAGTGCAGCAGGAATATTACTATAATCCTGGTGGCTGACGTTTCAGCAGGTTGCGTTCTTCAGAGACTGCAAAGATCAAATTGATCCACAATCCACTAAGCCAAAACCTTCATAACTCTGCTGGGGTTATACTTTACTCTGCTTTACCTTAGTGAATAGTGAATCGATTTGATCTACCCAGGCTCTGAAGAAGGCAACTCGCCGAGACGTTATCCAACACGATTATTGTAAGATTCATGCTGCACAACTAACTGTATTGTTGTATTGCTTCGCTATTATTTAATAAATAATATCACCAAACCTCGAAGTGGCTTAACAAAAGAAGCTACTCATTTATTCAAACTATGCAAAAGTTACAAATTAATCCATCTCATCGACTGTTTTTGAACATCGTTAAAAACATTCAATATAATATGTCAGAATGTATAAAGTCTTATCGAGATTGATACGTCAGGGGCCATAGGCCTCGGTAAGGCTGCAAGCATTCTACTAGGTTGTATCGAATGTATACAGCGAGGTTAAAAAACACTCGATGGAATAGATCAATCTGTATATACCAGCCGTAATCCATCGACTGAGAAAAATGGTGATAGCACAATGTCATTGTACGTTGTGCAACCGCCACCTGCATGTATGGCTCAAAAAATAATTAGCAGATACATGAGATTGGAGCGCAGTCTTAAGAAACACGAAACGAACGGTGTAGATCAGTACGTATCATCATTTATAACTATTCTTTTTTTCCTTTCATTATCATCCAGCATGATGACTTTTGGGGGCTGTCTATTAGGGAAGATATCGAAACACCAAAATTGATATCGTATTTTTTTTGTACAGCTTATTCATTTGACTAAATCCCATAACCAGCACTTTTTATTATTCATAAGAGCTGCACATGCGCCAAAAGCACATAGGTGTGTAGAATAGGCCATCATGTGTCAATGTGAAGCGAGAAAGATAGTTTTTCGAGATGGAGAAGAAAATTCTACTCACACAAAAAAGGGCGGACTATACCGTCGAAACGTACGTAAGCCACTAACTTAACAACCTCGAAAACGCTCATATAAACTCACAGACTGTCTGACATACTTTTTGAGTAAAATCTGAAAGCTTTATGAGAATTATTCTCTACCCTATTTCGATGGCTTCAAATGAGAGCAATCAATTGCTATTCAGAATTTCAACCCAAAAACATGTTGTATGGACAATAGAGAACCGTGTTCAGAGCCACGGACATCAGATTGTAACCATTTCAGCGGCTATCTTGAATAAAAACTCTAGAATATTGAAATAGGGACTGCACTATCTAGATACAACTCTTCCACTCGTCCTCTTTCTCATAGAGTCCTTCGTGCAGTGTTCTGTCAATCCTGTTTAGGATGACTTGAAGTGAAGAGTTTACAGACAACGAACAGAAGCGGACTGGGTCATAATTGCTTATGTCGTGAGAGTCTCTCTTCTTGTTGAAGTAATATAGCGGAACCTTATCCACATACCTTCAAAGACGTGGTGGCTTGAAAGCCAACGTCACACTGCGTGAAACTGAACATTTTTTCGGCTTCTACAGAGCAATCAGAAGTTTTTTTCGTAAATCAAGAGCAGTATCGGAACTGACAAGATTTGAGCTATCGAATGATCACTGTAAATTTGCAAGAAAAGCTTTGTTCACCGAAAGATATTCTACAAGAAACACAATTTTATTTTTGCTTTTGTGGCACAATCGTACAGCCATATTGAAAACAAAGTGCATTATTGAAATATCTGAAAGTTGATCGATTAGATAAATGTCAGATCTTGGAAAGAGCAAATTAGCGTCTTTTTTAAGGATTGAAGAATGGTGCGGATGCTACAGTGATCTATTGCGGAGCCCAATCTTCCTTTCGCTGTTATAGCGCTCGAAGAAATCCGTTTCAAGAACCGAAAGTTATTGGAATAATCGAGGTTCGTCTATTGATTGGCTGTGAAGACTGAAGGAAAAAAGCTTTGGTTAGTAAAAAATATCTAAGTGAGAAACAAAATTTAATTTCTGCTCCTCCAGTCAACAAGAAAGTTCTTTCAAAAACGAAGCATACCATTAAAATGCATTTGATTTCAGCTATCAAATGACTACTTAAGCATTGAAAACGACCAAAAATACGCATTTTCTGAAGAATTGAAACAATGTACGAATAAAGTGAAAGTACCAAAAAGCTGTCAGGGTACTCTCTACTAAAAAAAAAGAAAGATAACGCGCTGTTTTTGGTGTAATTAGCGTGTCGTCCCAACTTCACAGCTTTTTTTTCTCAGCAGTTATGTAGCAAAATTTTGATTCTCCGGATGTCTTAGCGCTATGAGAATATAGGTTATTAGTGATATATTTTCTGTAGTACTTATATGTTAGATGGCGGGAAATGGAAAAATCCCCTGATACCAGACAAGCACATGAGAGTGTTGGTAATCATTCGAAGGCTTGATCTCCGAGAGCTGTACGTGGCCGGTTTTTTTTCACACACCACTTTTTAAAGAGGCAAAATTCAAAGTAAAATTATGTTTCACACGACCACGCGTTTTTTTCTAATCTGGCTTATATTTCGCTATACAAAACTCTTCCTCATAATTATTATTTGAGCCAGCATGTTATGTGATCTGGTGATGTGCCCTTGTACAGTCCGGTACACGTGTTTCGACCTTGCATTCCCGTCAGTCGGGCAGAATCCGTCGTCTTTCGGTCATTTTGGTCAATTCTCTGTAAGTACTCCAATCTTAACACTAAGAGGTAGCAAAGACAATCATTTCACACTCTAAGTCAAGTGAAATTACCACCGAAACTACAGTGTTTTGCATTCGATTTTTTTGGCTGGTATTTTCATAATATTATACTTTAATTCGTGTGTTTTATTAAGACCACGCTCAACTTTCAATATATTCATAATTATTATTTAGCCAACATAAAATATGTTGCAATTCGAGCGTGGTCTCAATAAAACACTCGAAATCAAGGTATAATAACCTATTAATCAATCACTCTAGGAATGTGTTTTTTTAAAATTAAAAATTGCGGTAAAAATTCTCCAGTTTTGAAACTATTCCATCTCATAAAAAGTCTCAAGTCCTGACAGTAACTGGAAATGAGAAACTGATCAGTTCTCTGTCAAAAATGATGCTGCACCATTGCATGCTATACCATTTCATCAATAACTGCCAATAAGTTTCTTATCTTCAGTAAGGCTTTGGAATACGAACCTATCTGAGTTGCAACAAGATTTCGTTCTATCGTTTTATACATATAGTACCTTTTCATTATCAGCGTATACTCCTTACAAATAGCACATTTTATTGCGGTGATTTTGACATTGGACATTCGCACTGTTGACGCCCACTACATATTCGTTTTAGGTGATTGTGCTCAAGACGACTTCATGCTCCTGGTCAAATTTCCTACTTTTCTGAGAACGCTAATAAGACCATATCCCAGGTGGCACAACACAATGCATTATCCGCTAGAATCTTGAGGTCTTACCTTTTTTCGGAGCATGGTTGCTTAGTTATTGTTGTGTTATTGTGTTAGGAGAAAAGTTATTAAAGAAATTTTGTTCAAACAGTAATAACTTTTTCCAAGCACTCACCAGAATCTCCTTCAATTGCAATAATAATTGCTGCATACCAGCCGCACAGTGTCGCGCACGGCTAGGGAATGTGCTTGGGTGAGAACGCAAAATCCATACGAGCTCTCATGCGAGCGAAGGCGTCATTACAGGGCAATCATCCCTGACGTTCTTTTTTGAATTTCTGAGATTCAATCAAAATTCTCCGAGGATTTCATAGACCATCTCATGGATGGATTAGGGTCGTTTGTATAACGAAAATCAGTTGCTAAATGCATCCAAGACCAACCATCTCACCAGCGAGTTGGGATTATTTGGATAAGGCGTGTAATGTGATCATCTTTTTGCTCTTACAGCATTCTTTAACAACCTTTCAAAAAAAAACCAACTAAACCTTCAAAATTCACGAGATTTGGGCCATCTAACGAGTAGTAAAACTTTGTTGGAGAGTTATATCGAAGCTTTAGCCGCGCAATTGAAGAAAATTATGAAAGATAACTCAGTTTCTGCTGCTACAGCGTAATAAGAAATCTCTTGTGAAAATTGACCATATCACTGAAATAATGGAAATTGATGCTTTCAAATTAGCACCAAATATCTGAGGGGTTACTTTTTTTCCAGCGAGAAAGGACTCTGAACAATCGAATGTTATATTTCATACACATGGTCCCTTAGGGGTTGATTGGTAAATCTTTGCTTGAGCATACTTATAAAGATTTGAAAATTCACAGACTGAAAAAGCCCGACTTTTGTATCAACCCAAAAGTTTATCTAGAAACAAAAGAAAGCCACATGTGACATGATGCATGCGCTTGGTTAGACCTGCTGCCACACCTGGCAGAACTGATGCTTTCTTAGCATGAGTGGCAATCCGCTAATGCTAGTTTCGAAATTTAAATCGTTTTTGAACTGAAAAACATTTTACATCTACAAAGGAAATAATGCACTTAATATATGGTCGATTTCCGCACGCGTCGTTTCGTTAAGTGACTCCCATGTCCAGTGATAGAGTCTTTCTTGTAGAAAAGTGAATTCCTTGGAAGAGACGTGCTTCATACAGGAGCCTTGCAAAATGGTTTCCATTCCAATTTCTAACTCCTAATTCAAACTTCGCAATCCTTTATTCGCTCTCGCTGGTTCGCCTAAATCTAGCATTGGGGTCTCCGACAATGAACCTGTCATATGACTTTTCACTGTGGATACTTCCTCCAATTGATAGTAAAACGTAATCAATTCGTGTTCATTAGTTTGAATCGGTCGGTGAGTAGCAGTTGATAGTACTGTTGTTTCTTTTGCGCTTTAGATGGAGTTGAAGGATGGCTAAACGATGGAGAGGAGATTGTTTAAGTCGGCAAGATGGGAAATGAAAGGTGGACGGTAAGGCCTACGCCGCCGACATCTCGTCTTAAGTCCTTTTCTCTCCATGCTATAAGCATTTCGTTTGATTATGTAGGTGTTCCTGGTATACGTTTCCTGTACGGCGACCACATAAAATTTTATGCGTGAAGAAAAGCGTGAAGATCGACGTCAGTGGAAAGTGTTCCTGCGTTATACGTGCAGAGTAATAAACATTATTCGTGGTATGTCGTCTCCGTGTTCAACAGATCCGTTTGAATGGCGCCCTGAGTATACTGTGATTTTCTGGCCTCTCACCGGTCGTCTCATCTCCTGTCGCCATAGACGGGAAAACTCAGTGTGCAGGCACTGAGGCTGACCTATAGTTGGATGCGCAGATTGATCATCCTTGGATTTCTGAATTTACCATACAAAGGCTACTTCAGGTATTCACGATGTCATTTCCATGGAGATACCTTTCGGCAGGCAGATCCTTTGCACGGACTTTCTACATATTGATTCGGTGTTGAGTGCTAAAACTGAAATCAAAGAATAAAAGTTGAGATGAAGAAGCTAGTTGGTCGCTCACGGGTGATGTACAAGCCAAGTCTAGTGACATATAATAGGTAATAATCTGTCTATAATAGTAACACATCGTTCCGTGGCATGGCCCATGAAAATGATTGTGGCAACTTGATGAGGTGCATCGTCGTCTGACGATAATGTAAAGGAAATCGGTATGAAACATCGATATCATTGGCAATGATTTGCGGAACCTGTCTAAGCGGTGGAGCACTAGACCCAGCAATATTTGCGAGAAAAGCAATCATGGACGGTATGACCCAGTGGGTGAATAATATTGTATTGTGAGAGCAGAAAATTTCAATTGACCGATGTGGAGTTGGATCCTCCGACAGCGGTGGCAGGCCGAGCATAGCCTATATGGGCTCGCTCCACCACCGGAGTAGCAACTTCCGCTCATAACAAATGATTATATTTTGATAGAACAAAGAGACTGCTCGTGAGGCAAGCAGCGATGGAGACAACGGCGATGTTAAGGCGATCAGGAGGTAAGATCAACGACCTTCGGATAGGTCCGACGAACGGATTGATTGTTGAGGTTGACGACAGCTGAGTGCCGACCTGCCGCTTTGGTTTAGCCAAAGATTACGCTGCAGCATTTGTTTCTCACAGCAAACATGCATCGGTGTTCCTAGCAAAATGATCTTGTATTTCCGAATATAGAGAAGAGATAGCAAAACTTTCAAAGAAACACAGTGGGGAAAAAGCACTGTGAAGACGAATTACTATAGTACTGAGAGTACATAATTATCCATGTTTTGACTTAACATTATCTTTTGAAATCTGATGTTATCTTATTCTACTCAGAACCAAAAAGTCTTCATGGTAACTGAAAATTGGAAGATGAGTAGTTCAGGAAAATGATGCTGCGCACTGTGTGCGACACCAGTTCATCAACTCCTCTCATTATTGCTCGATTTTCTGGAGTTAGGACCTCTTCAAATTATGGGGAAGAGTTTATTCTATAGATTCATGTCTACTAACTATTTGTTGTCCCAAGACTGACTGTTATTAACCTCGGTATGCTTCAATATAATTCCATATTTTCTTCTTCTACCAAACACGAGGTGTTACATTAATCTTCACTTAACAGCTAACGTTTCGGCAATTCGACTTCTTCAGAGCTTGAAAAGGTCAAACTGTCTGCAATCCAATCAGTTAAACACCTCCATTACTCCTTTAGAAAAATCACCGGACCAAGATTTCAATTGCATCAAGCATAAAATCAACTTTCAGCATACTTATCGCTTTTTATGTTAGACTGCTGCATGCTTTTCACGCATGAATTCCAAACAAAAACGTTAATAACTTTTCTTCAGAATAAAAGCCATCATTTTCTTAGACTTTCCACTATTGACTCACCAAGTTTTGAATTTGGTCGAATGCGGCCATTCCTTTGAATTTTAAACAAAGAACTCTTGACACGCTTGCTCAAATTCATCGAACTATTCAAAGCGGCTCCCTTTTGAAATGCTGAGTTGACCGGAAAAAGGCTAGAAACGGATGGTGCACAATCTGGACTGCAGGCGGGATGCGGCATCACCTCAACTCTGTTCAATTTATCAAACTTATCTCTGGCAGTGTGCTGTGTGGAAGTGTCTTGCTCTATCAAAAGGCGCTTTCGGTTGACCAAAGCCGGGTACTTCTTCCTAAGCTTATCGTAGATTCGGCCTAACTGCTTTTTTACAAACACGCTCAAACTGATATAATCTGATATGGATGTAACATGTTTTGAGCTGCTAGGTCTAGTGATATACAGGAGCCTGTTTCATTGTTTTTTGTTATCGCCTGTCATCATAATTTCAGGTAAGTACATCACTTAACTTGGGGGGATTGAATACTCGGCGTCGATTCCTTGTAGAAGATCATTTAACCTCAGGGGATCGACTGAATCGTGGGAGGATGGTACTGATGAGTCCCAATAAGACGAAACAGGTGCCTGCATGCCACTAGACCTATCAGCTCAAAACATGCTTATCCTTATAAGATTATATCATTTTGAACAGGTCTATAGAAAAAACACTCGATAAAGAGGTA
>JAHQIW010002805.1:0-29629 GCA_019055375.1 Parelaphostrongylus tenuis | reverse complement strand
ATACCTCTTTATCGAGTATTTTTTATAGACGCGCTCAAAATGATATAATCTTATAAGGATATGCATGTTTTGAGCTGATAGGTTTAGTGGCATGCAGGCGCCTGTTTCGTCTTATTGGGACTCATCAGTACCATCCTCCCACGATTCAGTCGATCCCCTGAGGTTAAATGTCTTCTACAAGAAATCGACGCCGAGTATTTAATCACCCCAAGTTAGGTGATGTATTTACCTGATATTATGATGACAGGCGATAACAAAAAACAATGAAACAGGCCCCTGTATATCACTAGACCTAACAGCTCAAAATATGTTTCATCCATATCAGATTATATCAGTTTGAGCGTGTTTGTAAAAAAGCAGTTAGGCCGAGTCTACGATAAGCTTAGGGAGAAGTACCCGGCTTTGGTCAACCGAAAGCGCCTTTTGATAGAGCAAGACACTTTCACTCAGCACACTGCCAGAGATAAGTTTGATAAATTGAATAGAGTTGAGGTGATGCCGCATCCCGCCTGCAGTCCAGATTGTGCTCCATCCGTTTCTAGCCTTTTTTCGGTCAACTTAACATTTTTGAAAGGGAACCGCTTGGAATAGTTCGATGAAGTTGAGTAAGCATGTCAAGAGTTCTTCGTTTAAAATTCAAAAGAATGGCCGCATTCGACCAAATTCAAAACTTGGTGAGTCAAAGTGGAAAGTCGTAGAAAACGATGGCCTCTATTTTGAAGAAAAGTTTTTATCGTTTTTGTTTGGAATTCATGCATGAAAAGCATGCAGCAGTCTAACATAAAAAGCGATAAGTATGATGAAAGTTGATTTTATGCTTGATGCAATTGAAATCTTGGTCCGGTGATTTTTCTAAAGGAGTAATGGAGGTGTTTGACTGATTGGATTGTAGACAATTTGACCTTTCTAAGCTTTGAAGAAGTCGAATTGCCGAAACGTTAGGTGTTAAGTAAAGATTAATGTAACACCTCGTGTTTGGCTAAAAGAAGAAAATCAGGAATTATATTGAAGCATACCGAGGTTAATAGACAGTCAGTCTTGGGACAACAAATAGTTAGTACACATAAATCTATAGAATAGACTCTCCTTCATAATTTGAAGAGGTCCTAACTCAGAAAATCGAGCAATAATGAAAGGAGTTGATGAACTGGTGTCGCACACAGTGGGCAGCATCATTTTTCCTGAACTACTCATCTTCCAATTTTCAGTTACCACGAAGACTTTTTGGTTCTGAGTGGAATAAGATAATATCAAATTTCAAAAGATAATGTTGAATTAAAACATGGATAACTATGTACTTTTAGTACTATAGTAATTCGTCTTCACAGTGCTTTTTCCCCACTGTGTTTCTTTGAAAGTTTTGCTATCTCTTCTCTATATTCGGAAATACAAGATCATTTTGCTAGGAACACCGATGCATGTTTGCTGTGAGAACAAATGGTGCAGCGTAATCTTTGGCTAAACAAAAGCGGCAGGTCGGCACTCAGCTGTCGTCAACCTCAGCAATCAATTCGTTCGTCGGACACTATCCGAATGGTCGTTGATCTCACCTCCTGATCGCCTTAATATCGCCGTTGTCTCCATCGCTGCTTGCCTCACGAGCAGTCTCTTTGTTCTATCAAAATATAATCATTTGTTATGAGAGGAAGTTGCTACTTCGGTGGGGGAGCGAGCCCATATAGGCTATGCTCGGCCTGCCACCGCTGTCGGAGGATCCAACTCCACATCGGTCAATTGAAATTTTCTGCTCTCACAATACAACATTATTCACCCACTGGGTCGTACCGTCCATGATTGCTTTCCTGGCAAATTTTGATGGGTCTAGTGCTCCACCGTTTAGACAGGCTCCGTAAATCGTTGCCAATGATATCGATGTTTCATACCAATTTCCTTTACATTATCGTCAGACGACGATGCACCTCATCAAGTTGCCACAATCATTTTCATGGGCCATGCCACGGAACGATGTGTTGCTATTATAGACAGATTATTATTCTTACTATTATGTCACTAGATTTGGCTTGTACATCACCCGTGAGCGATCAGCTAGCTTCTTCATTCCAACTTTTATTCTTTGATTTCAGTTTTAGCACCAACACCGAATCAATATGTAGAAAGTCCAAGCAAAGGATCTGCCGCCGAAAGGTATCTCCATGGAAATGACATCGTAAATACCTGAAGTAGCCTTTGCATGGTAAATTCAGGAATCCAATGATGACCAATCTGCGCATCCACTATAGGTCAGCCTCAGTGCCCTGCACACTGAGTTTTCCTGTCTATGGCGACAAGGGATGAGACGACCGGTGAGAGGCCAGAAAATCACAGTATAATCAGGGCGCCCTTCAAACGGATCTGTTAAACACGGAGACGACATACCACGAAGAATGTATATTACTCTGCACGTATAACGCAGGAACACTCTCCACTGACGTCGATCTTCACGCTTTTCTTGACGCGTAAAATTTTATGTGGTTGCCGTACATGAAACGATACCAGGAACACCTACATAATCAACGAAATGCTCATAGCATGGAGACAAAAGGACTTATGACGAAATGTCGACGGCGTAGGCCTTAATGTCCACCTTTCCATTTCCCATCTTGCCGACTTAAACGAGCTCCTCTCTCATCGTTTAGCCATCCTTCAACTCCATCTGGTACGCAAAAGAAACAACAGTACTATCAACTGCTACTCACGGACCGATTCAACTGAAGAACACGAATTGAATACGTTTCACTATCAATTGGAGGAAGTATCCACAGTGAAAAGTCATATGACAGGTTCATTGTCGGAGACCCCAATGCTGGATTTAGGAGAACCAGCGAGAGAGAATAAGGGATTACAAAGTTTGGATTAGGAGAAAGAAATAAGAATGGAAACCGTTTTGCAAGGCTCCTGTATGCAGCACGTCTCTTACAAGGAAGTCACTTTTCTACAAGAAAGGACTCTGTCACTGGACATGGGAGTCACTTAACGAATCGACGCGTGCGAAAATCGACCATATATTAACAAAAAGAGGATGGTGCCTACTCAAGGCATCCGTAAATCATCTGTATGGCTCGATCACCGCCTTCTGTGGGCGCAGATACGAATCAGCCGTAAGCTGCAAAAAGAATGCACTTCAAGACCGAGAAGAATTAGCAAGAGTGAATAATTGAACTTGCTGTTTTGCTTTTGAGAACTTTGACCTTCAAAACTTAATTGAAATAAAACTTTTGTTTTAGTTTACCTCTAAGCAGCACATAAATGACTAATTGATCATGAGATAGAATACTAGAAGATCCAGAAAAAAACTGATCTATAAAATTACAAGTTTCAGCTTGTCCGAACACAAAGTTTGAGAACATTCGACATCAACACCACATCGACAATGAATGGCATCTGTGTTTGCCTACCTCTGGACTTCTGTATGTTGAGGACGAGCAGTATTCAACACGCATGAAAGTTTTATAGATGTGTACGTAAGCAAAGATCAAACGCCAGTGACGGAACAAACACTCTCTCTAACAGACACATTCCTTCCGAAAAGAATGTTCAAAGCATAGGCGAAGTTGGTACGCCAGGGCCATATACCGGTGTCTCGGAGGTTGCGTCCTCCTAGTCAGTGACCCGCTCCCAACATTAATCCTTGCATTATACCAAGAAACAGTGTGGGCCGTGGGCCACTGATGAAGTGGACTACATCGCTAAAACGTGAGTATTACTCTAACGTAGCAACCACGAAAAGACATTCTCACGGACTATATTGAAATGTTGATCCATGGCATCGACTGTTTTTAAAACCTCGCAATAAACGTCCAAAATAATTTCAAAAAGGAAAGTTTAAAGCTTGAGCGAGGTTGGTACGCCAGGGCCATACACTGGTGTTTCGGAGGTCTCGTCCTCCTCGTCAGGACTCGCGTCCCACATTAAGGCCTGCATAGTAGCAAGGAGGGAGGCGCATTTGATGATGGCATAGTGTACAATGTCGATTGGGAGGTTTAAAAAACAGCCGATGCATGTATCAATTTTGTTCTACCAGCCGAAATCCATCGGCTGAAAAGTGGTAACGAACCAGTCATTGTACGTTGTGCCATCACCACATACGCCTCCCTCCTTGCTATTATGCAGGGCTTAATGTGGGACGCGAGTCACTGACGAGGAGGACGAGACCTCCGAAACACCGGTGTATGGCCCTGGCGTACCAACCTCGCTCAAGTTTTAAACATTCTTTTTGAAATTATTTTGGATGTTTATTGGTTTCAAAAACAGTCGATGCCATGGATCAACATTCCAATATAGTCTGTGAGAATTTCTTTTCGTGGTTGCTACGTCAGAGTGATACTCACGTTTTAGCGATGTAGTCCGCTTCATGGATGGCCCACGGCCCACAGTGAACCTTATTTGATAGCAAAGATCAGGAGACGTTATCAATGGAGATAGCATGTGATAAGGTGTAATCACCTTTTTACAGTCGATAGATTACCGCTGGTAATGAAAATGTAAAGATCCATCTGATCGACTGTCTTCAAACCTGATGTAACAATATCACATGCTATCACCACAAATGACGTTTCCCCATCATCACTATAAAGTGGGGTTCGATGGGGAGCATGGCTCACTGATAAGACGGGCTATACCGCCAAAACCTACGTATGGCTCCGGCGTACCAACCTCGAAAAAACTCTAAATATTCTTACACACTATAGTGAATGTATAAAATAAGGTTAAAAACGGGCTATGAAATAAAAACACAAATCATTAAATTTCCGTAAAAAATGTTGACGAACAAGTTGGCAACCACGTGTCGAAGGCACTCACAATTACTTTGACTTAACTGCGGCTTGTTAATTCGAACGAAAACAAGGGGTCAAAATGTATTTTTAGCGAAAGAACAAGTGGCGACTACTGTTTAAAATAATTGCGGCAGGTTAAAACCTTTTTTTTGGTAACCTAATAGTACTTGGTCTCTTTTATTCATCACTCGATTTGTGCGATATCAATCACATCCGTTTGCTGTCCTCTTGGCAGCAAACTCTCGTATGACTGTAAGCGAAAAGATCACTTACCTGCGATCATTTTCCTAGTTTTAGATGTTACAAGCAAATCGCTGATTGTCAAAAAGTGACACCACAGTAGAATTGGCAGCTCGGTGCTAGATATTTTGCTCTGCCATGCACTGTTCAGACACCGACATCCTCATCTACCTAGGACCATGAAACCGTGTTAATAAACATGACAAAGACCGTGTTGTGAGTGATTAAAAGCGCAATTCTCAATACTAGTCATATAGGTGAATTGCTTTGCTGTGTTGTCCCCGCTTGCAATAACGAATGCTTGTTATGTCAAACAAAGATGAGGTAAACAGTGGGAATACTTATTGCGTGTTCTCGTATTCATAAAGTCCGTTTTGTACAAACAGAGAAAAATATTTTGCCACATTGCGTTCCTTTTCTATAGTACCAGTATTAATTCAAATTTCATTGTGCTTCCTAGAATCCACTAAATCCATCAACCTTTGAGAGTGATCACAGAGGATTAAATGTTTCTGAGAAAAGATCAATAAATTAAGCCACCATGGTGTGATTCAAAAGTCTTCAGAAACAGCATCCTGCATAATCACTGGCTTCATTGCTCAATGTCTTAGACATTTTCCGCACATTTGGCTTATGGTCTTGAGGTCACCATCTTTGCACTCTATCGGCCTATATCACATTAGCATTTCGATTTAGTTATATGAGTATCTCTCTCAACCTCAGAACCTGCATGTTCTTAAACCTCAACTGTCATTAACCTCTAAGGGAGCGTCATAAAAATCAATGCGCGCACAGCGAATTGCGCGATTCTCGTCGCTTGCTTAAGGCTTTTTCTCCGTCTTGCAAAAATTTGTGAAATCCCTGCATTACTTTGATGAAACAAGACTTTCTCTACTTGCTCATATGCTTTTACTTTACGTGTATAAAGAAAAACGTTGGTTCGCCATGCAATCTTTGTGATTTTGGCATGTTTTTTATCTTCCCTAATTTTAATAAGACCTAAGAATCGTATAATAAGTGGAAATTAGAAGTCAGTGAGTAATTCATCAAAAATGATGATGCATGCTGCATGCGATTCCAGTCATCGATAACTCTCACTATAGCTATGTTTACATCGGTCATTCGCTTACTTCCAATTATTTAAAATTGAGGTATGTGAAAAAATATTGAGAACTCATTTATAGTGGAGGAACTGTGAGCGTGGAGAGACGATCATGTCTGAGTAAAAAGTTTGGAGCATTTGCGTTATGCATGTTATTGGTCAGAAATATGTGCCTTTAGAAGAAATTATTTGTTATACTTTTCCCATCCGAACTAATATTCAAAAAACCCATTTTTTTATTCCTCTTTGACGTTTTAGTAATTATTTGACGAATTAAATTCCAAAATTTGAAGGGTGTATTTTATTTTCCAAATAGTGCTTATATTATGCTGTATAAAGCATTATTCGCCATACGGAACTTTCATCACACTTTCACTAAGCATTCGATAGCACCAATTTGAACAGTTTCAATGATAAAGCTAAAAAAAAGATGTAGCTCGCGGCGTTGATCAATCCCTGAGGGATTTGCCATGTACTCGTTTACTATTTCCAACTTCTTTTGAGGTTATCAAATGCATATCTGGCTGCTACAATGACTCGCGATAGCCTTCCGCTGTACCGAGTTAGTACTGCTGATCCTCCTAGACAAGTCTGGTACCGATTTATCAACTCCAGAGGGATGGATTGCTTGGTGAGCTATGAGCACAAGATCGACCATCGATCTCGTGTGCTACGCAGAGCACCTCTAATTGTGCGCCACAAGCTCACTAATTTCAACGGTTTTTAAAAAGGAGGACGTTTCAGTACGTTGTCACAGCTAAAAGAATATTGAGTTTCACAGTTGGCGCCATGTTGATCGCGGGCAGCATTTTACATGTAGACTGCAATGTACGGCGAGTGCAAAACGCAATGTTCTTATAGCTGTAATAACACACTAAGAATTCTTCCTCAAAAGCCATTTATTATTGAAACTGTTAAGATTTGCTTTATCGAATTGGTATGAAAGAATGAGAGAAACCGTATACAGCGAAAAGTACTCAAATACGCAACATAATTATATTATTGATGCTACAGCTCACCACAAGTTTTTTTTTTACAAGGAAAGCATAGCATAGTATGTGGTGTACCAGAGGATAGCCATCGAATACTGGATATTGAAATGAAAGTACTCCGCGCCTGTCTGCGAAGCAAGCAATACAATCTGTACGCTATGCTGAAGAGTGCGCGACGAAGGAATATTATTGTGATCAGTATTTGGAAGGCAACCTTTGGAGGAGAATAGTTGGTGGGTCAAAATTGATTTGCGATTCTATTAGGTTGAATGCTAAAGATACTTTACGGAGAAAATTCGATGATCTTTTGAGTAGATCGCATAACATGATTTTGAGAAGGCATACGGATACCGCTAATGAAGAACAAGCGAGTCACAATAGGACAAGTAATGCACCAAGAAATTCAAGAGTCACTGTGCTAGGAGGCATAACTCTCCCTGATGGTGCGCGCTCGCTATTAGAATTGGGTCCAAGCTTTTCACCATCTCAACCCATTTCTAAGGTGTCCTTGCGTAAGGTTGCATGTGGCTTACATGATCTGCAAGATCAACTCCGTAAAAAGGCCAGAGCTGAAGAGACTAATAGGAATGAACAGCAAGTAGAGGTTGCACCAATACCACCATTTCCTCAGCCGTTCTTTAGGCAACAAGACCCCAACGAGGAGGTTGATAGGAAATTCCGGAAATTTGCGGACGAGACTTTCAAAACCCTTACTCACTATCGTATGAAAAGGTTTCAATCGAACCTCACCGAGCTACAAAAGCGTGGCATGAAAGAGGTTCGAGAGTTGATAAGGGAGGGAAGTATAAGGCTATCAGTTAGTGATAAGGGTGGAGAATTTGTTGTGATTCCTCGACAGTTAGATATCGCAATAACGAATAAGCATCTCGAAGATGCTTCGCTTTACCGATCATCTTCTGTAAAGGAATTCAAAAGGCAAAACCGCAAATTAAACAATGAGTGGGTCCGTACGGCAAAAGCGGCAGGCTTAAGACCATCTATCATTACTCAATTAAAAATCCAGTCACCAACATGTCCTGTCTTATACTTACTTATGAAAACACATAAGTTAGTATCCACTGATGATCTAATGTCTAACGATCCATCCATATTCAAAGTTAGACCTATCATCAGCTGTGTAGGCGGACCGACGGATAGGATAGCATGGTTCTTAACGTTAATAACATCCCAGTTGCTAGGACACATTCCAGCTCATCTGACGAACACTCAGATGCTCCTGGATCGTCTACGTAACGCGAACCCGAACAGCGCGTACGTAATGGAGTCATTCGACGTCACTGCTCTATACACCAACGTATCGAATGACTCCGCATTGCAAGCCACACATGAGCTTCTGATACAACACCAGGGAGCAGTAAACATGTATGGCTTGTCGATTGAGCAGTTCATGGTCCTGTTAAAAGAGTGCCTGAACTGCTCAATCTTCAGATGGTCCGGGAAGTATTTCGCACAAATCAGAGGGCTGGCAATGGGGCAGCGACTGGCGCCTAGCCTAGCGATTGCCTTTATGTCGAAAGTGGAAGCACCAGTGATGGATCTCCGGCCATTACTCTACTGTAGGTATATAGATGACTGTTTGGTTATCTGCTCCACTCAAGAGGAGCTAGATAATTGTTTTAGATTGTTGAATGAACAGTCAGAGTATATAAAGTTTACCCGTGAGATACCAAAAGATCATTGGCTTCCTTTCTTGAACGTGCAAATAAGCTTAAGCGAGAGCGGCTACATCACAGAGTGGTACCGGAAGCCAAGTAGTAAAAATATCCTGGTTCACTATCTCTCTTCTCATCCCTCACATACGAAAAAGGCGCTAGTAAAGAACATGTTTCGAACAGCAGCCAGCGTATGTACTGGGGAGGAGCAGAGAGAAGAATCCGTGAAATTGGCTCGGGAAATAGCCACTTCTAATGGATATGAATTTGTAGCCCCTCGGCTTAGGTTTAGAGGAAATAGTGCGCCTCCGAACGAAAATTCGAATGAAAGGAAAATCCCGTTCATACTCCCGTTCTTTTCAAATGAGATTAGTACAGCTATAAAACGCTGTTTGAAAAGAGCGGGTTTAGAGCAATCGGTGGCTCTTATTGAAATACCACCGAATACTCTAAAACGCCAACTAGTTCGCAACCGCTTATATGACCGTCTCTGTATAATGAAAGATTGTAAAATATGTCCTAACGGCAGAGACGGTGATTGCACGAGCGTAGGTACAGTCTACCTAATCTCTTGCAAAGCGTGTAGCGATAAATATATTGGCGAAACGGGTAGGCCGCTCTATGCCCGCATAGAAGAACACCTAGCTGATAAGCGTCTTAAAAGACGGAACACCCCGCTAGGGACGCATAGAGAACAGAAACACGACGGAGCTGATTTTGAGATTGAAGTCACCATCCTTGCGCAGGAACAAAAAACATCAGCGCGAAAACTTCTTGAAGCACTTTGGATTAATACCACCAATCCAACTATGAACCGCAGGGAGGAATGCCTTGTTATCACACGTGATTTTAGTCAGTATATAAGACTGTTATTTTGATGGGTAAGGTGCATTACGAGCCTATGTGATCTCCTTGCGGTTGTCTCCACTTGAATCATTCAGTGGAACACATATAAAAAGCGGTGAGTATGTTGAGAGTTGATTTTGTGCTTGATGCGATTGAAATCTAGGTCTGGTGATTTTTTCTAAAAGAGTATTGGAGGTGTTTGGCTTATTGGATTGCGGACAATTTGACCTTTCCAGGCTCTGAAGAAGGCGAACTGCCGAAACGTCAGCTGTGAATAAATTTTATTATAACACCTCGTGTTTTGCTTGAAGAAGAAAAACAGTAATTATATTGAAGCATGCCGAGGTTAACAGACAGTCGGTCTTGGGATTTGTTGGAAAGCATAGCGTTCAAATTCTTGAGATTTATGCAAATTACTGGTTACTGAAAGGCGATGATTTGATGCCAATGTCGCGAAATTCATGCATATACCAGTGCAAGATATGCATGCCGCATGTGAAAAAAATCTTAATTCTAGTGGTACAGTGCAATGAAAAGTTTTTGAAAGCAAAAACACTAATTCGCCTTTATGCTATCAAATAATTGCTGAGTTTCATGAAGAGAAGCTTTGCACACCGAAAAATGTTTGGGCGTGTAATGAAATGATTTCTCTATTGTTACATCGCAATATTAAGACCAAGCAAAAAACAAGATACTCCTTTCAAATCCTCAAAATTTAAGCTATCGAGTGATTACTAACTTACGAAAAAGTAGGAGAAAATACTTTTTTTTTGGATATGGGTGATGATAGGGGGGCTACCGTATTTTCGCAATGATGACGCGCGATCCTGCTAGAATTACCACCTACATACAACATTTACTTCCACACAGACTTCTATCAGAGGTCTACAGTTCTGGCAGATTTACTTTCAAGCTATATTCTTGAAATACAACCAATATGCACAATAAGGGATGAAAATTTGTTTTTTTTCTTTACAAGAATGTGGCATTACAGCTGAAAAATGGAGAATTTCAGAAGAAGTCGTTTTCTATATCAAAAAACCTTTATAGAGATCCACTCGTAATATTCTATTTTTTATCTAGCTATAAGATACCTCTCTTCTGAATACTTTACATTTAATTATCAATAAATCGCCTATGACATTCAAGCAGTGGTATAACAGTTTAGGTGTGAATGTAATCTTCTTTCCGCTCTTACAGAGCTCTATGATAATCTTATATAAAAACCAATTACATCGTCAGATCCTCGAGATTTTGGCTACCTAACGACTTGTGAAACTTTGCCGCAGAACCATATTTGAAACCCCACCCGAGCAAATGAACCAAATTGGGTGCGAGACATAACATTATTTTCGCTGCCACAGCGTAATAAAATGACATTTTTTTGATTGATTGCCAAATGTTTCCCAGAAAACTTTCATTTAAAGAGAAAGGCTTTCAAGCAGTCATGTATCATATTTGATACACGTGATCCCTTAACGCCTAAGGACGGCGTGTACCAGCCGAGGTATACGACTATTCAAAGGCCTTTCTCGTTGAATAAAACTTCTCTGTTAGACAGTTGCAATCATTCGAAAGCTTAAATCTCTGCAATTTCAACCATATGCTTGATTTTGGAAAAAGTCTTATTGCTTAATGCTCTAATTGGCTTCTCACAAACTTATTATGGAACGCCGTAAGAGCGAAAAGAACATTGCCTTTCACGCCTAAAATGTTACCGCACCGTCTAGACGTCATAGCTGTTTCATAGGTAATTATAAGGGAAGTCCAAAAAAAGAATGTTTTTAGCCCAAACGAGGTTGGTACGCCGGGGCCATACACCGGTGTTTCGGAGGTTTCGGCTTCCTCGTCAGTGACCCCCCCCCCCCCCATTAAGTCTTGCATTGTAGCAAGGGGGAAGGCGTATGTGGTGATGGCATAGTGTTCAATGACACTGGTCCACCACCACTTTCAGTCGGTGGATTTCGGCTGGTAGACCAAAATTAATTCATAAGATCTTTTTTTTGGAAATATTTTGAATGTTCATTACGAGGTTTTAAAAACAGTCGATCTTATGGATTAATTTTGGTCTACCAGCCAAAATCCATCGACTGAAAGTGGTGATGGACCAGTGTCATTGAACACTATGCCATCACCACATACGCCTCCCTCCTTGCTACAATGCAGGGCTTAATGTGGGGCGGGGGTCACTGACGATGAGGCCGAAACCTCCAAAACACCGGTGTTTAGCCCTGGCGTACCAACCTCGTTTAGGCTAGGAACATTCTTTTTTTTACAGCGAGTTTTGTCAGTTATATAGTGAACTTTTGGTTTTAAAAAGTCGACACTTTCCAATTTCTTTAACACTTGTGGAATCATGGCGATGTTTCAGATTTCATTGCACATCGCTATCAAAAAAATGTTTAATCGAGATAGTTTTTAGACTCATGTTTTACAATTTCAGCGGCTCGTTTCCACTAGTTAGAGGTTTTCCTAGCGATCTTTTTTTTTTACTATAAATCTAATGAGTAAATGGTCAGGAAGTCATGACGAAGTGGTAAAATTTGCGGGTTTCCGACATCATTTTCCAAACAGCAGAACTCTTTCTGATTAGATAATACAAAACAGTGCGTCCCACATGGGATGCTCTGTGGCTCTATGTGAAGAATCAAATGTGTGTTACCGTGCCACACTGGTGTGCCTTTGCGGAAACAAGTGAGTTGTTTTTTCTCAATAACACTTCTGCACAAATACAGAATCGGTGGCCAAGTTGGCAGTGAGTCAGATACATCTAAGAGTACTAAGTTGTTGCAGATATACGGGATTGAACCTTTGTTCCATCAATACCGCAACACGTGCTACCATTACACAGTGAAGGTTACAGCTTTGCTCCCGGTCTCTCTTCGATATATTCTGTTAGCTGCCAACAGCCAGCCTTAAATGGGTGTGAACATGTAAGCACAATTTGGTATTAAACTCCGATCCACCTAAGAACTATTAGAATGTATCATCCATTTAGATTTTCAAATTTCCACTGTTTCATAGCATTTCATGATGTTATGATTGTACAAAAGGATGGTTTCTGTGGTGTAGTGGTAGCACGCGCTCCCGTTTGAAAGCAACGCATGCAGTTCCGCCTGAGGTCGACAGTCGGCAGAGAAGCGCGTTGCACGCATTCAATTCATTTGATAAAAATATACAACATGCATTTCTTCTTTCCATAATCAGTTAAAAACTGTAAGCCAATAAAAACTCAACATTTATATGAAGTAAGTATTAATATATGGAAAGTCATTTCTTACCTACACTACACGTTTTAAACAATTAGGACGAATGTCGGTTAATTTTGACGACACTTGTGGAATAAATGTTCTCCTACTAAGCGTACACAAACGGTGCTTATGAGGAGTAATTTGGTTTTGAATTTCTAGATCATGTACAACGCACTGATTAGATCCGAATGCTTTAGCTACGTCGAAATTTCAAAATCCACTCGCGGCAGATTTGATAACATTGTCCGCTTCAACCCATCAGAGAAATATTTATCAATAGCGGTAGCGAATGAAGCTCCCACTGTGCAGAACGAGGCAGAAAAAACGGCGAATCTTTTTTTTTTGATTGATCTCAGTCTGTAGTTAGTGAAATACGATCGAGCTCTATCGAGAGTTACAACGAATTGTTTTCGCTTTCGTTCGTTAACCTATAATAGAAGGAAAGAAGAGGTTCAGTAAATTTAGCTTCAATAACATTGTCAGTAAACTCTGGCTTCACTTAACTTCCAAGCCGACTAATAAAAAAATAATTCGAAAGGAAAGAAGAAAGAAATTTTTCTGTTTTCAGGTAACAAACAACGCAAATACCATTGTAAAATTTGGAGGTTTGACATAGAAATGACCATAAGTGAAATGATCCTTTTCTGTGCCAAATTATCTAGTCAAGATAGTTCTTTCTAATAGTAACTATTTGGTTATTCACACTTTCTCTGGGATAGATGGTTTGATTTAGCTGACAAACTCATAGTGATTCTTAGGAAGTCGCGTCACGAAAATGTCTTCAGCAGAAAAAAAAGTAAAAACGAAATATGATCTTAATGCGATACAATGCTTAATCCTACTTTAATGTATCTCACAATTGCTATCTGAGCCAACTTGTCATGTGGTCTGTTAAATGAGCTCTTGTAAAAAAAAAAGATAAAGCTCTTGGCGTTGATCAATCCCTGAGGGATGCGCCATGCATTCGACTTCAATTTCTAGCATCGTTTGAGGTGATTAAATGCATATCTGGCCTTTACAATGACTCTCGGTGGCCCATCGCTGAACCGAGTCAGTGCTGCTTATCCTCCCATACAAGTCTGAGACCTGTCTGGTACCAATTTACCGACCCCGGAGGGATGGATGGCTTGGTGAGCCATGAGCGCGAGACCGAACCATTGACCTCGTGTGCGACGCAGAGCACCTCTAACCACTGCGCCACACTCCATCGTTGATGATCTCTTGTACAACCCGATAAACGTGTTTCGACAAAGACAGTCTCGTCAGTCGGTCAGAACTCTTCGTCTTTTGACCAATCCTCTGTGGGTGCTACAGTCCCTACACTAAGAGTAAGCGACGACGAACGATTTACACTACACTGCCATCAAGCGAAAATCACTGGATTGGCAGTTTTGTACACTCGATTACTCTTAGGTGGTATTTTGAAATCTAAATATTATGACGTTCGTTTCGAAGGTTTTTTCAAGACCACTCCTAATATTTCAATATATCTCATGATTCTTTCATTATTATTTGAGCCAACATGTCATGTGGTCTGGTAAAGGCTCTTGTACAGCCCGAGACACGTGTTTCGTCATTACAGACTCATCAGCAGGGCAGAACCCGTCGTCTGTCGATCTTTTCATAGTCAGTTCTGTCGGGAGCGTCACTCTCCTTATATATAGTTATCGACGACCTATGCTTTACACTCTTTGTCAGGTGAAACATTCACCCAACGCTGAGTGTTTTCGCACTCGATTGCTAGCTGGCCGGTATTTTTATCATTATATACCTTTCCTTCGAGTGCTTTATTAAGACCACGCTCATATTTCAATAGATCCTTTCATTATTATTTGAGCACTCGCTCTATAAGAACATCTAAATACAGACAACAGAAGAGCAGTTTTTAGCAGCAACGTGTTAAACTCACATGGCTGCCAGTGTATTAAAACATCTGCACTGATGTCTACGCGGTAAATTTATTCATTGTGCGGATTATAAAGTTATATATCAACAATTCCCTTATTGATATACATAAGACACCAAGCTAAATTTCATCAATACTCCTTATATTACCACCATGCCTCTACTTTATCCTTATTTCAAATTTTTGAAATTTTTTCTGCTCATCATTGAGGCAAGCTATTAATAATATTTGGATGTCTCCGGCTTTCGCAGAAGTTCATCATTTTTGCAGATCTTAAGAGCAGTGTACATGGCGGATTGACTATGTGTTCAATGAACTTATATTTAGTTCACAACGTACTCTATTTGTATTCTTCCCATTGAAAACAAATGCTACTCTTTGCCGTTCAGTAAATTTGGTGAGTGTTAAATCGGCACTGAAAACAAAACATTTACTCCTTCATTTCTACTCAAATTAACTGGCTTATTAAAGGGGAGTAAGAAGCCGGACCTGCAACCGAAAGCCGGTTGATGATTGTGAGAAAATAGCCATAAACACGAGATATCACACGGAAATTCTTGAAGGAAAAATGAAGTGATGAAAGGATATAATTTTAGAATTTTTTATGTTTTTGCTGCTTTTTGCAGTGTTATAATGTTTCAAACATACTTAAAAAAGTGAGTGGTAAGCACAAATTCGACCTCAGAGGGAGAGTTGAACCCGCGTTTCATTCATACTAGGGACATCCTCGGTATGGATAAAACTTTGGTTCAACTTCTGTCTGAAGTCGAAGGCGATGAAGATGACAGACATACGTATTGGGGAGTTTCTGCGACGAAGCTTCTTAATCAATCTAACGATTGCATTTGCAGGTCTGCTCTTCATGTTTTCTTTCTATATATTGCTGTGATCGTGTTAAGTTTCACACAACATGTCGGTCCTACTTATAACTCACTAGTCGAAATGACGATTACTTTTTCAAGTTATCGGTCATCAATTTGCTTGAAAGGTAAAATATTTGTAGTTTCTCCATAATCAAGCACTCTTGATAGAAGTCACACGTTTCGTACAGGACTTTTACAGACCTTTTCAGTTGAGCATGGAAAAAAAACATCTAAGCCCTTTTCGGTCTTCAAAAAAATCTTTTTCATCCTGGATCATTAAGAGATTGACGACGAGGTCTCGTTCATATAACACGGACAGTTTTGGGGCACAAACCTCTCCTGTAGTGTTTATATACTGATAGAGTTATGCAGACGCTTTCACAGAGTTTATTTTGTTTGCTTTAATTACACTGTCTTATGCAGATTATGTATTCTTCACGAGCAGGTTGGCGTACTGGCCAATAATGAATAATGCTCAGGAAGCGATTTGATAATCTATGCCCTGGCTTGATTCTCTCCCCCAATACCCTCTTGAAATCGATCAATTGGTTGCCTGTGAATTCCTAAGTTTGGTCAGGCATTCCTAAGCATCGATTTTAGAATGATAATCGTCTCCATTAACATTGTACGAAACTCGTTGGAAAGTAGGGAATCAGCAACCAGCAGCCAGAACAACACTTGAGATGTTCGAAGACTTTCGCGGGATATGAGTGCGAGGAATCAAACCAAATATAAAAAGTGCTGAGATCCACGCAATAAGTTTATAACAAACGTATATGATAAGAGACAACAATCGTTTTCTCCCAACCAAACATTCCATTGCACCTACAGTGCATGTGAATATCTTTTTTTCTTGGATTATAAAAAATATTTGAGCATCACAGGCATATAAGCGTGTAGAGAAAGGCATAGAGAGTAATTAGGAAAAAGCGCTCTAATTTTCCTGTGCAGTAGAAAAAAGCCGACTGATTGGACAAAAATCGCGTGTAAAACACTTTGAACGGAAGGTGCCAAACCAAAGGCATCGATGCGTGGAGGCTACTTCTCTCTGCTTTTGGCCGCGATTTCCGTAGAATGAACTGGTTTTCCTTCTCGGGTCGGGAAATATTCTTTACTGCTCTTCTCTTGCAAACCCTTTCTAATCTCCTCTACCTTTTCTCATGCTCTCAGTACATGAATAAGTCTTAGTCCATGAAAAAACAACGCTCGAATTCAGCAACTGTAACCGAAACTTCTGATGTGAAAAGTTGAATGAAGGAGTTGAATTGTCAAATGCTTGCTTGGTGGCATCTATGATCATGAAAATTGCATGCTCGAATGAGAAACTCTCAATAAAGGTAATATTTGCATGATTACTTACTTCCTTTCTTGGATACTTAGACGGTCCGTCTTCACGAATTGTGCTGACCTCAGGACAGCTAAATCGTGTCTGCTTGAAGAAAGCGGTGATCGGATCAAGTAAAGGACGATGGCACAACTGTTGTGTCGAGCAGACACCAATCTTCTATTGGTAAGTATATGGTCGATTTTCGCATGCATCGTGCCGTTAGAAGACTCCCATGTGCAGCGACGGTGTTCCTTCTTCCGAAAAAATTGGTTTTCCGTTGAAGAGACGTGACGCGTACAGGAATTCAGCAAGACGATTTCCATTTTCTTTTCTCTCTTCTAATTCAAATTTGAACCCTGTGTTCGCTCTCGTTAGCCATTCCTAATCTGGCGTTGATGTCGCCGACAACGAATTTGTAATACGCCTTATCATTACGGATGACTTCCTCTAACTGATGGAACTGATGGTAGAACGCGTCCATTGTTCAAATGAATCGATGTTATTGGGTTTAATGAGAGTAAAGTTGACCGACCGATCGTTGATGTTCTAGGGCCGAAAAGACGCTTTCCGGTTTCGACAGTATCGTTCCCAAGGGATATTTTTCTAGCAGCGGATCCGTTAGTCAGAATTCCTTCCAGCTGATTCGGAGAATGTTCAAATATAAGAGTTTGAGAGATGTTCAAACCGAAACAAATAAATAATAGACAGGCGAGAGTAGTTAACTGACCGCTTGGGAGCGGTGCAGGACTACAATGATTAGCATAATTTTTTTTCCGCAAACCTCTCTCTCGGCAGTGAATGGGGGGGGGGGGCTCCCAACGCAGAGTACCATAGCGAAACAGATCACATCTTAGTAAATTGAAGGTTCTGCCTGGCCGAAATGGCTATTGTTCCTAAGTTCCTACCCGGGATCAAAACACGGACTCCTGTACGACGTTCCATTTTTCGTGAAAAGGAGAGAAAGACGCTAAATTTGAACAATGAAGTCGCAGAACTATCAGAAACTGGAATAAAGTCATATTATTACTCGACTCTTGGAATGATACCGTTGTTGACAACATCGTCGAGAATACGATCGAGCCACTCAAAATCTTCACCACTATAGCTGATAGAGCGCATGTGGCGCAGTGGTTAGAGGTGCCCTGCGTCGCACACGAGGCCACTGGTTCGATCTCGCGCTCATGGCTCACCAAGCCATCCATCCCTCCGGGGTCGGTAAATTGGTACCAGACAGGTCTCAGACTTGTCTGGGAGGATAAGCAGCACTGACTCGGTTTAGCGGGAGGCCACCGCGAGTCATTGTAAAGGCCAGATGTGCATTCAATCACCTCAAACGAAGTTAAAAATTGAAGTCAAATGCATGGCGCATCCCTCAGGGATTGATCAACGCCGAGAGCTTTATCCTTTATCCTTTTATAGCTGATACGTTAAAGAGGAATCTCACGAACAGTAGACAATCAAAACCGATTTTGCAAAACTTTGCAGAAAACGATAAAAGAGGACTTTGAAGAGACAGCAGCAGCAGTCATGTCCGCAGCTGCAGTAGCAGGGAAGAGCATTCTCCAAGCTCGCTATCGAGGCTTCGTTACAAATCTAAGACGATTGCGCTACAACGTCCTGACGGAGCACTAACAATTTCCAAATACCCAATATATGGAGTGCTGTGCAAAAACATTTGCGTCAGCCCAGATTCGAACCCAGATCTCACTCTTTCCGGGAGCGTATGCTAACCGTTGCACTACCGACGCTCGTTTCTTATAAAAAATAAATAAAGACATAAATAAGAGTGCTGGGTATAAAGACGTAAATAAGAGTGCTGTGCAAAAAACGGGCGTTGGTAGTGCAACGGTTAGCATACGCTCCCGGAAAGAGTGAGATCTGGGTTCGAATCCCGGCTGACGCAAACGTTTTTGCACAGCACTCCACATATTGGGTATACTATAACATCATACCACTGCAAGTGGCAGTCAAAATAAAAAGAATTTAGACTGATTCTCCAAATAGGCGACGGCGAAAATTATACACTACCACTACTTGGATCTCTTTCATAGCCATGTCCTCCTGTCGTCATATGAATTGAAAGAGTATTTATTCATCGCTTCACCAATTCTCCCTCCAGTATCCGGCGCGCTATATCGTCAGGATAACACCTGATTCAGGCAGGATAAGGCCAAAACACCTAAAGAACATATCGCGAGTTCTTATTAGCACCCTTGCTCGGATCTTCACACAAAACCTTTCAAATGCAAAGTTGCCAGCCAATGGAAAGCCAGAAAGACAATGCTTTTCCAAAAGGGTCAACCTTTATGACTCAGAAAATTACTACCCAATCTGCTTGCTGTCAGTCGCCTATAGACTCCTTACGAGAATGATCCTCAACAGAATTGGCTAAACACTGGACGAAGTAGAGCCATGCGAACAAGCAGAGTTTTATGAAGGATTTAGTGCTACAGACCACATCCTTACGATCAGAAGACTCACTGAAGTTTCATAAGAACGCAGAAGACCGCTCTGTCGTATTTTTATCGATTTGAAGAAAGCGTTTGATTCAGTGGAAACAGAAGCGGTCTTAGAGGTAGTGGATAACTAAGGAGTTCCATAACATAATATTTGGTACATAACGATCCCGAATGAGCTATATAGAGATATCACAGTCAAAATATTGTCATTTTATAGTGATATTACTAACGACGTAAGATAAGGGGTTATACAGGCCACACAGTTTTACAAAAACTATTCACTGCCACCCTCCAGATCATGCCAATATTAGAATGGGACGATATGGGAGTGAAAGTCGATGGTCGAAAATTATATCTTTGCTTTGCTAATGATATCATTCTTATAATACCAAGCATTAGCTAGGGAGAACGGATGTTGATCCATCTCGACAACACTAAGGACGAAACACGTGTCTCGGGCTGTACAAGAGCCTTTACCAGACCACATGACATGTTGGCTCAAATAATAATGAAAGGATCTGTTGAAATTTGAGCGTGGTCTTAATAAAGCACTCGAAGGAAAGGTATATCATGATAAAAATACCAGCCAGCTAGCAATCGAGTGCGAAAACACTCAGTGTTAGGTGAATGTTTCACCTGACAAAGAGTGTAAAGCATAGGTCGTCGATAACTATATATAAGGAGTGTGACGCTCCCGAGAGAACTGACTATGAAAAGATCGACAGACGACGGGTTCTGCCCGGCTGATGAGTCTGTAAGGACGAAACACGTGTCTCGGGCTGTACAAGAGCCTTTACCAGACCACGTGACATGTTGGCTCAAATAATAATGAAAGGATCTATTGAAATTTGAGCGTGGTCTCAATAAAGCACTCGAAGGAAAGGTATATCTCATGATTGTAATCTCTCTTAATACCTCGTCATTTCAATATATCCCATAGCCAACTTTTATTTTTAAAAATCTTTTTATGCCACCATACAGTACCCTCAACAGTAGAGATCAAGTGTCTAAAACGGTCATTTCTTGGATTGCGAGAACCAAATTGTTATCCATAATGAAAATTTGTGGTGACTTAGAAGAGTCTTATCGTTATACTGAAATATTGATTGTTCAGGCAGAGATCAAACGATAATCGGCATCTCAAATGTGTGAAAGCTCATAAAAAACAAATGGCTCTTTATCTAACAAGTTTAGACCTCAGTTAGCATCGTAATCGTAAATCAGTTAGTAACTACAGGAGATCAAATATGATTTTACAAAACAAATTCTTTCTATTTTGACTGCCACTTGCAGTGGCATGATCTTATACTATACCCAATATGTGGAGTACTGTGCAAAAACGTTTGCGTCAGCCGGGATTCGAACTCAGATCCCACTCTTTCCGGGAGCGTATGCTAACCATTGCAGAGACGAGTGCGGAAAGTGTGAGATCTGGGTTCGAATCCCGGCTGACGCAAACGTTTTTGCACAGTACTCCACATATTGGGTATAATTACGTAATGTATTGGAATCATCGTGACACTTTCCATCATCGTTCATGATGCACTATCCAAAACATCGGTTCCTGGGGCTTCCTTTCTGAGCTATCTTCATTGTTTGAAAACCAGCAGTTATCACAGTCGCGCAGATCTTGTAAATATATGAGACCTCGAGCCGTTTAGGCTACGATAACTGACTTGCCGAAATAGTGTTGAGCCAAACGGAGATAAGACGTGCAATCAAACTAAGCAGTATTCTCGTTCAGTAATTATGGTTTTGGGCAGTAGCTTGGTCGTGCAACACCCAGGAAATCGTCATCCACGTCAGAACAGGCACTTAAATATTTTTCACCAAAAGTGAGATCAGGTGGTTATTATTGAAAATTATTATGTAATCCATGTCCATATCAGCTGCAAGAATATCAACATTTCTTTTCGTCTCGTTTTTCATATCCGTCTTCGGCAAAAGTTCATAAGCATTATGTGTGTGATATTGGGTAAAGGTTAAGAAGCTCCTTTCTTCATGAGCGTTGTTGAATGATAGTCTAATCGACTCCTCCAGATGTCCTAGAATAGGCTCCTGAGTTCGCTCCTATTTATATTGTTTGTGTGAATTCCTCCAAGACAAGTGTAGCACATCCCACCCCGGAGTGACGGAAAGCTCGGCGGCCCTGAGCGGTGTTAAGCCAGCAGTATGTGCGTGATAACGCTAGGTCTATTTCTATGCTATCCGTTCCTCAATTAATAGTACTAAAAGATAACTTGAGGAATGTTGTAATATTCGTAGAATGCATTAGAGCTTTCAAAAAAAAACACTATCAGACTAGAACGATTATTTCTTTCAGTGAAACTTCGGAGACTTGCAGAGAAACGGATGGATTACTATTGGGCAGACATAAACAACACGAAAAGAGAAAAACTGGTATCCCTCCAGAATACTTAAACTGTTTTTTACTTACTATATTTATAGTTTTGTCACTGCTAATTTCGGGTTTGGAATTACGTTTTACGTTACCTCAAACACATTTATGTGCAATGATGATGACATTTTTCATAAGTTAACCACAATGCTCATTGTGCAGTTGTAGTGAAACGATGTCTTACAACACTGGAATTACATAAAAAAGCTTCAGATCTCAATAAGATCAAAAGTGTAGCTGTAAGTTGGAAAAAGAAGCCAAGCAAATAGCTGATGGTTACCCCACGAAGCTTCCAAAGAACATCGGAAGTCGCGCAACCATTACAAGGTAGGAGATTGCACTTCAGTTCACGACGAAAAGGAAATAAAGCAAGAATAACTAGTATATCCATATTTGACATTCTCGGAGCGACTTAAGCCCTGCACAAGCTAAGGCAAATGACAGATAGCTGATGATTCAATTATCTTTAGCATTCAGAAGTTCAACTTTTTATAAACCTCAGCATAATTAATTGATATATGAGAGTTGAGAGAAACTTATCTTGATTAGCTGTAAAGTAATAGTAACTCGGCCGACGCTTCGTCGACCCACCTTCTTCAGATCCTGGGCGTATGTAGTATTACTTTATTTAAATGAATCGGAGAATCTTGTTTATATGCTGCCTAGGTCAGGTTAAAAGGTCAAGCGAAGAAAGGGAGCGAAATCTCGTGTGATGGTAACGCATTCGTCCTTCCGGTTCATATCGGGGTTTTTGGCCTGTGTTCAAAATGCCTAGGAGTTTTGCGCTTAATGTTTTTGACTCCTGCGCTAGGATCGTGACAGTCACATCAAAATAATTGTCGTTGTGTTTTGTGCCCTATGTAAATCTAAAGGTTTGTTTTTAAATGTATTGGATTTGCTATCTAGATGTTCTTTTATACGGACGGAAAGTTGTCTAACCGTTTCGTTTTTATATTCTTCCCCGCATGTCGTATATGTTAGCAAATAAATTGCGCCCGATCTCATACAATCCCTCTCATTTCTGTCACGGCAGATTACACATTTCTGGTGTTGCACAATCGATCGTAAAGTCTATCGCGTTGCTGGTTAAAAGGTGCTCAAAAAGATGCGGTCTTGATAATTCCGTGGTAGTTATTGAAATCCCACGTCCCACCCTACACCATCAGCTGATCCGCAATAGGCTTTAGCTCGATTGTGCAACACCAAAAACTTTATAATCTGCCCTAACTGAAAGGAGGGGGATTTTATGAGATCGGGCACAATTTCTTTGTTGACAGATGCGACATGCGAGGATGAATATATAGGTGAAACGGGTACACCACTTTTTGTCCTTATAAAAGAACATCTAGATGACATATTCAATATAGATAATAGCAGACCTTTGAATTTACATATGCCACAAAAACACAACAACAAAGAGTCTGATGTGACTGTCACGATCCTAGCGCAGGAGTCAAAAACATCTAGCGCAAAACTCCTGGGGCATTTTGGATATATGCCAAAAACCCCGAAATGAACCGGAAGGACGAATGCGTTACCATCACACGAGATTTCGCTCCCTTTCTTCGCTTGATCTTTCACCCTGACCTAGGCTGCATATAAACAAGATTCTCCGATTCATTTAAATAAAGTAATACTACATATGTCCAGGATCTGAAGAAGGTGGGTCGACGAAACGTCGGCCGAATTACTATTACTTTACAAACCTCGCGTCAGCTAATCAAGATAAGTTTCTCTCAACTCTCATATATCAATTAATTATGCTGAGGTTTACTCATCCGTTTCTCTGCAAGTCTCCGACGTTTCACTTAAATAAATAATCGTTTTAGTCTGATAGTGTTTTTTTTTTTGAAAGCTCTAATGCATTCTACGAATATTGCAACACTCCTCAAGTTATCTCTTAGTACTATTAATTGAGGAACGGATAGCATAGAAATAGACCTAGCGTTATCACGCACATACTGCTGGCTTAACACCGCTCAGGGCCGCCGAGCTTTCCGTCACTCCGGGGTGGGATGTGCTACACTTGTCTTGGAGGAATTCACACAAACAATATAAATAGGAGCGAACTCAGGAGCCTATTCTAGGACATCTGGAGGAGTCGATTAGACTATCATTCAACAACGCTCATGAAGAAAGGAGCTTCTTAACCTTTACCCAATATCACACACATAATGCTTATGAACTTTGGCCGAAGACGGATATGAAAAAACGAGACGAAAAGAAATGTTGATATTCTTGCAGCTGATATGGACATGGATTACATAATAATTTTCAATAATAACCACCTGATCTCACTTTTGGTAAAAAATATTTAAGTGCCTGTTCTGACGTGGATGACGATTTCCTGGGTGTTGCACGACCAAGCTACTGCCCAAAACCATAATTACTGAACGAGAATACTGCTTAGTTTGATTGCCCGTCTTATCTCCGTTTGGCTCAACACTATTTCGGCAAGTCAGTTATCGTAGCCTAAACGGCTCGAGGTCTCATATATTTACAAGATCTGCGCGACTGTGATAACTGCTGGTTTTCAAACAATAAAGATATCTCAGAAAGGAAGCCCCAGGAACCGATGTTTTGGATAGTGCATCATGAACGATGATGGAAAGTGTCACGATGATTCCAATACATTACGTAATTATACCCAATATGTGGAGTACTGTGCAAAAACGTTTGCGTCAGCCGGGATTCGAACCCAGATCTCACACTTTCCGCACGTCTCTCTGCAATGGTTAGCATACGCTCCCGGAAAGAGTGGGATCTGAGTTCGAATCCCGGCTGACGCAAACGTTTTTGCACAGTACTCCACATATTGGGTATAGTATAAGATTATACCACTGCAAGTGGCAGTCAAAATAGAAAGAATTTTGACATTACGTAATTGTTATTTATGATCCTTTGGGTTTTGTAAAATCATATTTAATCATCACACCGACTGCCGTGCCCCGTAAGAGATTGTTTGCATTGACGTGTGTCCGTCCTCCCTCCTCTCCACCCCTCTAAGTATTGAAGTCAGATTCAAGGAGGCATTATGTCGATTAAATAACGAAATATCATAAATGTAACTTCTATAAGGGGTTCCTAGTAAGGAGAACGCTAATGTTTCAAGTTTTCCCTGTGCTTTCACCATAGAACCACATCTTTTCAAAAGAACATGTGTACAGCTGTATTTTTTTCTTCAGTTCTGTGATTTCTAGTCATACGATAGCCTAGGAAATTTCAATTCTGAAATCGAAATTGATTTTTGCAAAGAAATCTTTGTAGTACATTCTACTAACGGAACAGAATAAACTTTTGCTTTCAGACTAACTGGCTTGCTGGTTGCAGCAGATTTATAGTACAAATATGCTTAAATAGTACAATTTTGACTCTAAACGAACTTTTATGATAAGAAAATATTAAGTACTATTGGGAGGACTTTTTAAGCGTATTCTCAGTGAAAAGGCCCATTTGTTTGAGTAAATCCGACATTTATCCACGAATTGTGTAAAAGCAGTCGCATTTTGTAAAATGCGCTCGTGTTTTTGCCTTTTTCATGAAGCGGAGCTTTTTTACTGAAATATCAGTAAACATTTGCTAGCTTGAAAACTCGAGATTTTGTCACAGAGCCTTGCATTTGTAAAGACTTTCTTATTGCTCTGTGATGGCTCAAAAGAGGATTACGCTTTGTCTTTGAACAGTATTGTTCGCTACCTGAATTTCCCAGCGCTTTTCTGATAATTATACAGTGAAATGTTGATTTTAGGGTCACTTCGTTGCGATGAAAGGATAGACTTTTATTTGAGGGTTTCTATGGCCGTACGTCAGGCAGAAAGGACGACTACCTGTTTTGAAAATCGTCAGTTTGCTGATACAATGACTACAGTTTGAGATAACAGCGCAGTTCAAACTTTTATCGCACATTGCCCTCAATGGCACTGTGAGACTGCAGTTTAAAAAACACTCGCTTCTATAGTATACAACTTCTAAAAGAACATTTAAGGGACGCAGTTTTAGGATGAGGCGCAGTAGGTCTTCATAAGATTCGCATTTGATAATTTGGTTCTGTGAGAGTGAGACCGTCTTTTCCCATTCACCATTGTTTTCATCCTCACAGATATTTATCGTTTGACAATCAACTTTTAACGTCGAGCATATGCAATTCGTGGAAATTGATTGGTGTCTTGCAACTGACCATTATGTCGCCTTGGTCACATTCTGCTGTTGTCATCCCAGCGTAAGGTAGGATTTCGAGTGACAATGTCTTTCTTGATGACCACTCTCCACTACTGAGATTATTAATTTTACAACAGCTGGCGAAGATTCGCAAAGGCTTTACAATGCTTTCCGGGACGGAATCGAGTAGAATCCCGTAATCTCTATCTGCAGGCATAACAAAACCTTTCACTCAAACATTTATTTCAACATAGTAGAGCATAGTACTCCTAAGTGTTAAGGTTAACAGTTTTACGATAGTTTTCGAGGATTTGACGGTTAAACCCAAGATGTAGAGGGCAAAACTCCAACGTCAGACGGAAATCGACGCACTGATGCGATAGCATAGAACGATGGTAGCACATCAGGCCACGGTAGTGCACATGGCTAGCACTCGTCCCGGAAAAGGTAGAATACAGGTTTAATTTCCGTATGACGAGAAAGTTTTGCACATCAGTCAACATCATTGGATATATTTTGCCACCGCTATTGACCGATTAAACTGGAAGAATCCCTGTTGATTTGACAGTTTTCATATAAAACTTCTCGGTATTAGCGGAGTATACCCACTGAAAGCAGTTGATCGGAACACAACGTCTCGGTGTGCTGTTAAAACAAAAGTGACTACTCATAGAACGATTGAACGAGTTCTTTGTCAGGAATCTGTGAAGGTCCCATCACGTGTAGCATACATATAACTAAAAATATCAAAAACGTCGATAAGGTGGCATAGTAAGCGTTAAATAGCATAATTTTGTTGCTAAGATGGTCATTCTCCTGCAATTTTTAATCACTATTGAGCCTGTTCATTCGACTGCTTTTTTGGACCTCGCACAAACAATATTAATCTGCTGATGTGATAAAAATGTTTTGAGTCTTTCATGAGGTCTAATGAGCACTCATGAACTACCACACAGGATTGTTTCGCCTTTCCAAGCTCACCAGTAATATGTGTCCTTCAGTTCAACCGATCCCTTACAGCGCCATATACCTACAGATATAACGGAATCGACGCCGAATAACAACTGGTCACAAGTCAGGTGATAAAATTCCTCGACATTGCAGCGACCAACTATGAGCTCTATTGTAGGTCAGTGCAATGTCGGGGAATTTTATCACCTGACATACGACATTTTGTTGGTCGGCGTCGATTACTTTATACGCAGGCGTATATCGCCGGCAAGTGATCGACTGAACCGAAAGCCACCGCACTACCGGTGAGTCTAAGAAGGCAAAACAAGCTTGTCTAGCTAGTTTGTAAGTATCCTACCAGGCCTCATAAAAGGGTCGAGATATGCTATCATATCATCAGATTAAAGACTTTTGGTCTGTGTGAAGTGAGAATATATTGAAACTGAACGTTCATGTAGCATTATCTGATTTTTGGAGAACAAAATAATGTAATGAAGTTCATCTGTGACATCTGAGTTGTTGACATCTGTTCATTATTTTAGTGTACAAAAATGCGTTGACATTGGCGCAACAAAGAGGGGATAAATATGACAAATTGAAATATATTGGCATGAAAATATCCAACTGCATCTTAAAGCTAGTTGATCGCTCACGGGTGATGTACAAGCCAAATCTAGTGACATAATAGTAGGAATAATAATCTGTCTATAATAGTAACACATCGTTCCGTGGGCATGGCCCATGAAAATGATTGTGGCAACTTGATGAGGTGCATCGTCGTCTGACGATAATGTAAAGGAAATTGGTATGAAACATCGATATCATTGGCAATGATTTGCGAAGCCTGTCTAAACGGTGGAGCACTAGACCCAGCAATATGTGCCAGGAAAGCAATCATGGACGGTACGACCCAGTGGGTGAAAATGGTATTGTGAGAGCAGAGAATTCCAATTGACCGATGTGGAGTTGGATCCTCCGACAGCGGTGGCAGGCCGAGCATAGCCTATATGGGCTCGTTCCACCACCGAAGTAGCAACTTCCTCTCATAACAAATGATTATATTTTGGTAGAACAAAGAGACTGCTCGTGAGGCAAGCAGCGATGGAGACAACGGCGATTTTAAGGCGATCAGGAGGTGAGATCAACGACCGTTCGGATAGTGTCCGACGAACGAATTGATTGTTGAGGTTGACGACAGCTGAGTGCCGACCTGCCACTTTGGTTTAGCCAAAGATTACGCTGCACCATTTTCTCTCACAGCAAACATGCATCGATGTTCTTAGCAAAATGATCTTGTATTTCCGAATATAGAGAAGAGATAGCAAAACTTTTAAGAAACACAGTGGGGAAAAGCACTGGAGACAATTACTAAGTACTAAAGTCATAGTTATCCATGTTTTAATTTAACTATCTTTTGAAATTTGATATTATCTCATTCTACTCAGAACCAAAAAGTTTTCATGGTAACTGAAAATTTGGAAGATGAGTAGTCCAGGAAAAATGATGCTGCGCACTGTGTGCGACACCAGTTCATCAACTCCTCTCATTATTGCTCGATTTTCTGGAGTTAGGACCTCTTCAAATTATGGAGGAGAGATTATTCTATAGATTTATGTGTGTACTAACTATTTGTTGTCCCAAGACTGACTGTCTATTAAGCTCGGTATGCTTCAATATAATTCCTGATTTTCTTCTTTTAACCAAACACAAGGTGTTACATTAATCTTTACTTAACAGCTAACGTTTCGGCAATTCGACTTTTTCAGAGCTTAAAAAGGTCAAATTGTCTGCAATCCAATCAGTCAAACACCGCCATTACTCCTTTAGAAAAATCACCGGACCAAGATTTCAATTGCATCAAGCATAAAATCAACTTCATCATACTTATCGCTTTTTATGTTAGACTGCTGCATGCTTTTCATGCATGAATTCCAAACAAAAACGTTAATAAATTCTCTTTAAAATAAAGGCCATCGTTTTCTACGACTTTCCATTAATGACTCACCAAGTATTGAACTTGGTCGAATGCGGCCATTCCTTTGAATTTCAAACAAGGAACTCTTGACATGCTTCCTCAACTTCATCAAACTATTCCAAGCGGTTCCCTTTCAAAAATGTTGAGTTGACCGAAAAAAGGCTAGAAACGGGTGGAGCACGATCTGGACTAAAGGCGGGATGCGGCATCAGCTCAACTCTGTTCAATTTATCAAACTTATCTCTGGCAGTGTGCTGAGTGGAAGTGTCTTGCTCTATCAAAAGGCGCTTTCGGTTGACCAAAGCGGGTACTTCTCCCTAAGCTTATCGTAGATTCGGCCTAACTGCTTTTTTACAAACACGCTCAAACTGATATAATCTGATATGGATGTAACATGTTTTGAGCTGTTAGGTCTAGTGATATACAGGAGCCTGTTTCATTGTTTTTTGTTATCGCCTGTCATCATAATCTCAGGTAAGTACATCACCTAGCTTGGGGTGATTAGATACTCGGCGTCGATTCCTTGTAGAACATCATTTAACCTCAGGGGATCGACTGAATCGTGGGAGGATCGTACTGATGAGTCCCAAAAACGAAAAAGGCGCCTGCATGCCACTAGACCGATCAGCTCAAAACATGCATATCCTTATAAGATTATATCATTTTGAGCGGGTCTATAGAAAAACACTCGATAAGAGGTATAAAACCTCAGA